>CAUYSK010081994.1:0-85469 GCA_963575035.1 Avahi laniger
TGATAAAAAAAATATTAGCAACTTCAGTTATCATTCATTGAATTTTTACCACAGGTTGGGCAGCATGTTTAGTATTTTACATAAATTGTCTCCGTGGGAAGAGACAGGTACTATCTTCATTTTAAAGCTAGAGGAATGGAGGAATGGAGGCTCACAGTTGTGAAGTGCTTTGCCCAAGAGTGTAGAGATAAGACTTGAAACAAGAACTGCCAAAGCCTGTGCTCTGAATGCATCCTCATGGACAGTGAAGCCCCGTGGTTAGGCTGTGGGCTCTGGAGTATGGCTGCCTTGATGTGAGACCTTATTTCTTCACACTAGCTGCGTGGCATTGGGGATGTTTATCTAGCTCTGTAAACATCTGTAAGATACTGACATGATCACAACCCCAATCTCAGAGTTGTGGAATGATTCAGTGCTATAATAAAGATAAAACTTCTAGCAAAGTGCATATTGCAATTGAAATAATGCCTTTTATTATTAATATTATATCTATATATTGCTATACCAGTTCGACTTCCCCATATCTTGTTCGTTTTTCTTCTCATAGACAAATGGCTTTTTAATTTCTTAGACTTATGCATTTAGAATAAGACAGAAAATCATGGTATCATTGCTCTCAAGGAGGGGACAGGATGTTTGTCCACACTGTTCTTCCCAGCCCACCCTAAAGGCCCATTCTTCTCCCTAGAATTCCTCCAACTCTGTGCAGACTTGATTGTTCACTTATGCTATTCTTCTCTAAGAAGCCTTGCTTCTCTTAAAATTGAAAAGAGGATGTCTATGAGAATGATAATAAAAATGGAAAAGATTATGGACTATGTCTCAAAAGAAAATATCCCTTTTATTAAAAACAGATTAAAGAAAAGAAAATCAATCTTGCAAGATCATGAAAATCTTGGCAAGGCTAAAGTTGATTTATTTATTTAAGATTTATACCCCGTCCACTTCCATAAAGGATTCTCGGTGGCGACAGGCAGCCTGGGCTAAAATCATTTTCTTGTACTATGTTTCAGACTGGAATTAGAAGTTCGTTTTCTAGCAGATGAAGTTAAGCTGATTATAGCAAATAAGCTATTGAAAATCAATACCAAAAAACCGTGCCGTTAGTACCTGTACAATCATCCCAGAATTATAAGTAATATTTACATTCTCAAACATTGACATTTGCAGGAAATGAGATGTAAAACATTTGCATGGGGCACAGCCACCTGTGGTTGCCTGGCTCCGATGATTAAAGCATGTTGCTAATGAGGCCAAGGTCATGGGCTCGTTCCCTACGTAGCCCAATTATCTCTCCTCTGTTCTGGAGCTATGAATGGAAGTAGGTTCCTACAGCAGATCCCTTACTGTAGTGTGCAGGGGGTCACTGAACATAAGAGAGCATTCCTGGATTTTGGCAAATGCATCCCCCTGTTGGACGAGCACCCCCAAGTGCATGGCATGATGACTGTGCATGTCCTGTGGAAGGGATCGGGCACACACAATCTCTCTTGCACACCAACACACACAGCTGCACGCCCCATTCTGTAAGGGGCAAGATGATGCAGGGGAATAATACATGGAGGAGAAATCTTAGATTTTTATCTTCTCAGACGAAGTTTAAATCAAGTCCTAATTTTGACATATACTGGCAGCAAAGTAATTTGCCTCTGTTTTAAAAATTACAAAAATGGACAATATATGTAGCTTGGAAGGATGGGGTGGTAAAAAAGGGAGGTGATATATGTAAAGCCCCTGTTGTATTAGACATATTGATGATTACAAAATTAACTTATTTTACTCTTAGTATATACTAGGTATTCTAGTAAGCTCTTTGCATGCATTATCTCGTTTAATCTTCAAAATATCTTATAAGGCAAGTCTTGTTGTTATTTTTTTCATAGTGGGTGAAAACAAGATTTATAGGTTCTAAGTAATTTGTCCTGTGCCACACAATGAGAAGACATCCCAACTAGTGCCCAAACCCAAGCCCATCTCACTCCTTAGCGTGCATATTCATATACTCTGCCACAACAATGCCGCCTTTCCTAAGAAAAGCTTCTATCATCATTCTAGCCTCTATTAACCGGCCTTTAACCATATGGTGCACGCTCTGCCGTGAAAATTCACTTTCATCTCCTCGGTGCTGCCTGCTACTTCAGCACAAATCCTTTAGTTGGTGTTGCTCCTGCCATACTTCAGGGATCTGCTGGAATCACTTTGGAGGATGTATTCCCTCAGGGATCTATGTGAACATACATTCTCTATCTCTGGAGACTCTTACAAGAAACCTGACTGTTAAATATACCAAACAAGGACCACGGACTACCTGCTTCTCTATTTGTGCACGTCTATTCTTACCCCTGAGGGTCTAAAAGATGGATTTCCAAATCAGATTTACTGAAACTAATGTTTATACAAACATCAGGCAATGCCCATTATCCAGCTATACCAGTGACTTGAAAGCTCTACTCGTGAAGGCCAAATAAGTTATATCCATTTGATAGTGTCAAAATCTGCTTTTACTATTGTGACCTTTATTTCCCAAGAGAAGAAATTATAGCTTTAGAAAACCTTTTGTATTACAGAATGGAAATCTAGAGATTCCCAAGTTGACAGAATTTGTGCTCAAGGTCTATTGTTGGTTAGTATTAGAACTAGGATTTCAATTTCTGAGGCAGTTTAATGAAGTGGAAGGAATATGAGTGGTGGAGTAAACTGAAGACTTACCTTTGCATTCTGGTCCTGCCACTTAACTATTGATAGCAGTACACCTGATCACTTATTTTACCTGCAAACTTCTGCTTTCTCTCTGGTAAAATGAGACTACTAATAATACCTAATTCCAGGTTTGCAGTGATGGATATTAAGAATATTGTAGGCAGCATGCCTGACACCAAGTAACTATTGCACATAACTACAATAATTAGGATTTCCCAAAGAAAGACTTCTATTATTCCAGAGTATGAGGAGATAAAGCCTGGATCAGTCCTTTTCCAAAGAACTCCCCGATTCTTTATCACACTGTAATTACTGCTGGGGGTATCAGCAGTCCAGATGGCATGCTTAAAATGAGATAATTTGAGGAGGGTTTAGGTAGAAAAAGTCTATTCATAGAAGTATGAGATGGTTCAGCTACTGTATCAATTAGCTATTATTGCTGCATAACAAAAATACCCTGAAACTTAAAATACCCCGTATTTTAAAACAATCATTCATTTGCTCATGTTTCTGTGGGTTAGCTATTTAGGCTGGGATCAGCTGAGCAGTCCTTCTGCTGGTCTCGCCTGGGATTGCACATGTAGGGGTTGGATGGTCCCAGAGAGCCTCATCCACGTTTTTGAAGGTTGGTTCCGGTCGTTGATGGGAGCAGTCTCTCCTTGTGGTTATTCTTCCTCAAGGAGTCTGGCAGGGCTTCCGCAAATGATAGTTTCAAGGTTAGAAGGGAAGAACAGAAGCTGCAAGTCCTCCTAAGGCCGAGGCTCTGGAATTTATGTAAAAAATGTCACATTTACCACATTCTCTTGGTCAAAGCAAGGGATAAGTCCAGCCCAGATTAACAGGATGGGGAAATAAGACTCTGCCTCTGTATTGGAGGTGAGAGACGTCACATTACAAAGGGACATTTGCACAAGAATGGGAGGAATTGTTGCAGCCATCTCTGCAAGTGATCTAACACATAATTTTTGCCTCGAAGGTAAGAGGGGAGAAAGGGGTTACTGGACCCATGAGTGAGAAAATCACATAGAATTAGCTGCCTTGAGAAAAACAATGACGGTAGAACAGAAGGAGCTCCCTCCAACATCCTGCCAATGTCCTTGTCAGCCACATCTAACTGGAAGGGAGAGAAAAAGGAACTCATTACCATAATCCTCACAGATCATCCACACAGAAGAAAGGGGCAGAGAAGGGTGGAGAATAGTTCTGGAGGAACAGATGGAAGATGTTCAGAACAGGGAGAGTCAACATACCACAGTGGTTCCAGAATATGAGTTTTGCAGTTGACTAGACCTGATCTGAATTCCTGTTCTGCTGTTTTCATGCACAGTAACTACTTGGGCAAACCATTTCTTCTCTATCCACTTTAGCTTCCTGTTTGCAAAACCAGTATAAGAAATACCTTCCTTGGAGGATTATTGGAGGAATAAATGAGATTTTATTATATATATGTATGTGTGTGTGTGTGTGTGTGTGTGTGTGTGTCACTTAGCACAGTACACGAGCAATCTGACTGGACGATCCCAGGGTTCATTTAGAGCCTCTCTCTGGAGCCCTTTTCTGCTGCTCACTGCATTGGCAGAGGGAGAGGAGGGTCCCGCACCGGCCAGACAAACTGGTAAGCCAGGAGTTTGCATGGCCGTGTCTACCCGAAATGTCGCAGGTGTCTCATTTACCAGCAATTTCACTTCTCAGCCTCTTGCTCCACGTGAAGCGAGTGTATAATCCCCCTGGGGTGGGCAAACACAGGCACCACAACTGGCAAGAAGAATCGGTGTGGGCTGTGAAAGAGAGAGAGATTGAGGCACTTCTTTGAGAAAATTGGTCCCTGAGAAGCAGCCTCTTCCCTCCGGTACATTCAGCCTACTCTCTGCTCCCCCAGACTAATGTGCAAACCGTACAAATTGATTGCACAGGGGCTAAACAGTGTTGTTAGAAAAGAAAGTCTCAAGATTGTGGAGGTGAAGGCACCGTGCCATTCCCGCAGCCTCCTGGGGAGCAATACGTACTCCTGGAATGAAAGAGTACTTGGGGACTTCGGATGACATCTCATCGAGCATTTCCCCTGTGGGTTTGGTGGGATGTTATTGGACACCATTTTTGTAAATTTCTTGCAAATAATATTTAATATGATCAAATAATTTTGCACATATGGTATTACACCAAGGTAATAGTTTTCTTTACTGTAGGACTTCCAGAAGTCTTTATATTAATAAAGTGCCTTGTGAAGCTCCTAGAAGGGGCATGGAGCAGTGTGTCCTAAATATAATTTACCATGAAAAATTTTGGGAGGAGGGAAAAGAGTCTTCTAAGTTTAATATTCTACAGACCATATTTTGGGGGATTTTTTTTAATAACAAAAAATTAGTCGATATCTAATCTCTCTCTCTCTCTGAACATTTCCGATATTCCAGAGAAAAGAAGGGATCTCCATGTGGTTTCTCAGCAAGATAGCGGGAGTTATGGGACAGATATTCTTATGATTAATTTTGTGCTGTACCATAATTAATAGACTACGATTCAATAAAAATTTTAAGAGAGGCTGTGTACCTCATGCACCAAACTCTACCAGCTCTCTGCAGGTAGGGCATTTGTTTTGAATTGAACTATTTTCTCACAGAGATAATTGGGTTGTGTTCATTCATCCACAGTTTCACACCTTGTGGCCTCTGGAACCAATGATGTGTACCTTTTCTTTACTTTGACCTACTGAGGTCTTTGGGAGCCATCGGCTACGTTCCTTTCACATGGTGGAACAAATAGCAGGTCGAATGTTGCGAGAATGTAGTAATAACCTCACGCTTGCATGGCGCTTTTAACTCTCGATAGCACTTTTGTATACTGCAAGCACTTTTATCGTCACAACTCTCTGTAGAAGGGACAATGGGGACAGGCAAAGTTCCTAAGGTACTGCATATTTGTTTTAAATGCAACACAACCAAGAAATAATGAAGATAGAGCTATAAGCTCATATGTCCTGATGTTCGATTTCAAGGTTTTACTTTAAATGTGTGCTCTTAGGGTATGTTTTGTTGAACTCGTCTCATGTAATCTCTCTCATGTAATTCCCTATGAAAAAAAATTCTGTTGACGATAAAAATTGAGAAATGATTCATATTACATACGTACCTCAGAGAATCATAATGCATAGTATAATACTGAAGGCTCTGAGAGGTGCTATAATAAAAGAACATAGTTAAATTCATTTAACCCACTTTATTTAAAAAACTGGGTGCTTTATGTTGCATATCCTTTGATAGCAGCACATTTTGGGATGTATTGCCCTAAAGGATGCAGGAAAGTATCAATGGAGACAGCAGGGAGGAAGAAAGGAAATACATTTAATTATCACGACAGCCCCATGTAGTGGATATTAATGTGCTTTTTAAGTAATAAGAATCAGGTTCAGAGAGGTTAAGTGTCTATTTCAACGTCACCCAGCTGGAAAATGATGAGATTAGAAATTGATCTGTCTTCTTCCTGGCTCTAGGAAGTAGCTATTCTCTCTGGTTCTCTCCACCCACTCTACACATTTCAAGTTACTTCAAAGCCTGGTTTTCAGCAGGGCTTCCCCATGTCTCCAGTTGCACCTGCTACCCAAGCTCATTGTATTGGCGCACTTTCTCTTGTTTCTTCACTCCGTCCTAAGTACCTAGTTATCGCTTCCTGTCTATTGCTATTAGTTTTGATTTCAGGATTCCCCATATATAAATCATGAAGAACTTATCAGCAATCATTATTAGAAATGATAATTTTAACACTCCCAGTGCCTTAAAAGAAGATTGACATACACACGAGGTAAAAGAAATCCATGAACCACAATCACTTGGCAACCTGAGGATAACACTGGCAGAACTTTTATTTCTTTCAAGTGTTACTGTAAACCGTACAGAACCTCATGAAACAGGCTATATAAATAGCATTTAGTAGCACTTTCATAATCGGTATATCGCTGCTCTTTCATCACCATAAAGATGTGCTATTTTCAAATAATCAAAATTAATGAGGCAGTACAGCATTGGCAATGCCGTGTTCATATATACACATATTACACACACGTATGCATATACACATAGTTATGTGCATATGTATATTTATGCTACATTTACATATGCATCTTTGTGTGTGTGTGTACATTTTTGATTTGTTTTTACGTTAACAGTTAAGTAAAATCGGTTTTCTTGTCAGACTGCCTGGGTTTTATTTCTGACTATCCACTCACTGTGTGAACCTGGCAAATCCCTTAAACTTGCTATATTTGCTTCTTATCTCTGTGGTGCCGCAAACTTAGCAGTTTACATAAACACAAAGTGGATCAAACAAAGTCAAGACTTGGGCAAGCCTGCATTTCTTTCGGAGGCTTTAGAGTAAGAATTGTTTTTTTCCTTTTCCAGTCCCTAGAGGCTGCCCGCATTCCCTGGGTCGTGGCCCCTTCCTCCCTTTTCAAAGCTGGAAATGGCCCGTGTAGTCTTTCTCACATCACCTCACTCTGACTCTGACTTTTCCTCTGTCTCACTTCCACCTTTGAGGAGGACCTTATGATTACCTTGGTCCCATCCAGATTATCCAAGGTACTCTCCCCAAGCTAGGTCCTTAATTTAATCACGTTTTTTAAGTCCCTTTTGTCATATGAAGTAACATATTCACTGGTTCTAGGATTAGAACAGGATATGTTGGTGGGGCCACTATTCTGTCTATCATATTGTTCTAAGATATTCTAGCATCAGAATGAAGGAGCCCTCATAGCAGGATTCCTGTTTAAGAGAGTAGAAATAACTGAGACCATGTCTGATATACATTATTAGAAGAAAGAGATGAATTAAACACATTTTTGTGAAACATTTTTATAACAATACTATGAAACAATTTAAAGCTATTCTTAATATATGATTGGAACCAAAGCAACTCAGGTAATTAGAAAATAAGTTATCATAGTTGCTCAGAAAAATTCATATTGATGAACACAGAAAAGGACTTTTTTTCTTTACCTCTTTTAGGGATTGTAAGTGAATTTCATCTCGTGATGCCAATAAAATTAATTAATAGTTGTTGCCTGCAGTGTCGTGTTAAGAAGGATTCTGTAGGTCAGCAGGAGGCAGAGTTATGTACACCCGTTATTGCCAGCTTTATTCCACTGGATTAATGAAAAAAAGCATAAATGGATGAGAGATAAAAGAGGCATTAAAATATGATTTCATGAAAACTTGTCTGATTTCCCATTATTTTCTGTGCTATAATAACCTGAGGAAAACTACCCACTGGTTTTGAGGAATAAGTAGCCCTGCAAAAGCTTTAAATTGAGTTCTATGGAGAGAAGTCAATGAACTCATTGATTAACTCTCTCTTTTGTAGTTAATTTGTGTTTATTTTATTAGATATTTATGATAATTTGTTACTTATTTGTTTAAAAATAAATCACATTTATTTAGAGTTTCCCATGTGCCAGGTGCTGTGTTAGGCAGTGAGCATACAATGATCAATCAAAAGCAGCATGACTCCTGTCCTCATGGAGCTTGCAGTTTATTGGAAATTCTAGAAATTAATTGAATAATAACACAAATAAATGAAAAAACTATAGCTCTGATAAGTGCTAGGGAAGAGAGCTGTTGGTGCAATGGCAGAATGTAAGAGCGGAGTTTTACCTAATTATCATGAATAGCAATTAACTAGGTAAAAGGAGCAAGAACAGATGAGGGAGGGCAAAAAGAAATTCCAGGAAGAGGTATTAGCATGTGCAAAGGCCCTGTGATGAGATGGGGCACAACTCACGGGTGGAGGCGAATGAAGTTCTCTTGGCATGAAACATAAAAAGGCAATGGTAGAGTGACACCAGATGAGTTTTTAAAAGGGAAGATAACAAAGAGATAAGGTAGGAAATTTCCTGAGAGGAATGGAAAAATAATATGCATGTGAAAGTAGGTTTCACTGACAGAAGGCTCTTTTCTCACAATTCTTTAATTCCTACAACCTGGATCTTATGCTTCTACTTTTCTCCTCTCGTCTTACTGGGGCTCCTGTCCCACATCACAAGAGATACCATATCTAGTGTGGAGGTCACAGAGTCCCTGTTGCTACCACCAAATTGCCAGTATGGTAGAAGAAGATGTATTTCCCACAAGCCAAACCAGAACTCTGTTAAGTGCTTTGTGAGTGAATCTTATTTCACTTTAAGAATGGGTTCTTGAGTACCATTAAATGCTATGCTGTTGACCCGTTATGAGGTAAATGGGATTTTGTCAGTTGTGGAAAGGACTATTTTCAGCAATATTTCTATTAAAAAAAAGTAAACGTGTGTCCCAACAACCAAATGACAGAATTCTTAAGACAATCTAATTTATTCATAAACTGGTGACTGTACCTTGAATGAGTCATATTTCAGCCTGTTTGGAGATTGTAGTTTGAGAACAGCTAGAATTATCTCCCACCAAGAACCCTCCCAACTCTGTGATTCCAGGGGTACTGACTGCCAAGATCGTGTAGGGAGGTCAAAAGGGTAAAGAAGAATCCATTTAGGAGAAAAATTAAACATTGATCTTGGTGATGAAAATGCCTAAATCATTTCACCTTTGGGTATTAACGTGTCTCTGGACAGAGCAGGCAGTAGTGCTGGAATTTTGTTTGCCTTAATATGTAAGTTTACTGAAAAGATTTGCTTCTTTAATTGTCACAACAAGAGTTGTCTTATATACTACAAATCTGAGAAAATAATTTATGTGGAATCACTTCTCATAATATCTTAAAATGTTTGTTTATCAGCTTGCCTGAGATGAACTCATAAAAGATGTGTGTTGATAATATGCTGTTTTTCTTCCTATTTCAAGATATATCTTTTATAAATATCAGAAAAAAAATTTCAGACAAACTAGAGCATTTGACATTACAATTCTATATTCTTCTATTTTGATTCTCTTGGTTCTAAAATATATGGCTGGCAAAGTACATTCAGACATGCTGGAAAACACACAGAAATTAAATTTCTTTCTTTTCCTCTCTGCCTTCTTGCCTCACTTATGCATTTCTCAAGAGCCTACTATGTTCCCAGCATAATAATCAGTGCTGGAGGATTCATAATCCCCAATTAATTCACCGTCACGTGAGGGACTCAGGAAAATAAACCATGAATTGAAAAACCAAGTGCCAAATGCTATAATAGAGATGTATGCAGAGAGCTCAAGGGACCGAGTGAAATGCACACTCCATCTGAGGAGGAGGCTGGGCACAGCAGAAGTCTCTGCAGTGGCAGTGGCTGGCACTGGAGCTGGTAACTGAAGATGCTGCTCCCTAGGCAGTCGAAGGAAAGAGTCGCAGAAAAAGGACCGCAAGCAAAGGTCTAAAGGCACAAAAGAAAAATGCCAGAAAATAGCAAATCATTCAATTATTTTAAGCTTACTAATTCAGAGTTTGATCACTCTTTTTTGGGGGAAGTCAATGATAAAAAATAAAAACCAGACAAAGCCTGTTGATTTCTCATGTTAGAATTTGGTTAAACAGGAACAATCTTTGTGTTCTGAATTGATCAGTATTCAATCTTAATTGCCCAATGTAATATGAGAATGGAGGTTTCTGGGGTTTTTTAAATTATCTTTTATATATTTTTTAAATTGGCATATAAAATTTTAGTTATTTATCATGTACTACATGATGTTTGAAAGAATATATACATCGTGGAATGACTACATCTAGCTAATTAACATATGCATTACCTCATGCAGTTATCATTTTTGTGGTGACAATACTTTATACCCACTCTCTTGGCATTTTTAAGAATTCAATATATTGCTAACTATACAATTTGTTGTACAACAGATCTCCTAGACTTATTCCTCTTATTTAGTTGAACCCTTGTGTCCTTTGATCAATATCTTCCCTTCGCTTCCCCTTTTCCCCCACATCCACCCTAGCTCGTGGTAACTATCATTCTACTCTGTGTTTCTGTGAGATCAACATTTTTAGGTTCTATATATGAGTGATATCATGTGGTATTTATTTTTCTGTGTCTGGCTCATTTCACTTAACATGATATCCTACAGGTTCATCTATGTTGTTGCAAATTGTAGGATTGCCTTCTTTTTTATGGCTGAAGAATATTTCACTGTGTATGTTACAGCTAATTTTTTCTGAGTATATTATGGGTAGAAACATTTCTAAACCTGATAAAGCCAGGGCGGTCATCTAAATTTAACCCTTTTGATGGCTGACTCAGGATCTTGTAGTGTTTGGGAGTTCTTGTTATAAAACAGCAGTATCTGTCATTTATACCAATTGATTACTAATAATAAACTCAGAGTTTCCCTAACAAAGCAGTGCATTATATGGAAGAAAAACTTGAGACTCATAAAGTGAAGTAGATCACTTCAAAAGTCATATCACAAGTCAAGTGTCATTACTACCTATTAATAAAAGAGGTGGGATGAAACCCAGATCCGAATTACCTGATCTGTCCCTTTAACATTTCCAACCAGATCTCTCATAGGTATCTTTAACTTACCATGTCCAGAAAAGAAATCTCGACAGCTTCCCTAACTGTTCTATTCCTGGATGTGATCCTTCCCTAGTCTTCCCCATATGATAAAATAATGGGTACTTAAAAAAATTCATCTCTTACCCTCCTTCTATCCAATCAGTTGGTAATTCTTGGCAAGCCTACAGGTATCCACCCACTGCTGCTAAACTAGTCTAGCCAACACTGATCTGTCACAAAGACTATCATTAAAATATTTGTTTCCCTTCTTGACTCCTGGTGATCCACTTACCACATAGTGTCAGAGTGATCTTCTTAAACATAAATAATGTTTAAAACTTAAATCCAGGCCAGGTGCAGTGGCTCACGCCTGTAATCCTATCAATAACACTCTGGGAGGCTGACGCGGGAGGATTGCTTGAGGTCAGGAGTTCGAGACCAGCCTGAGCAAGAGTTAGAACCTGCCTCTACTAAAAATAGAAAAATTAGCTGGATGCAGTGGCATGCACCTGTAGTCCCACCTACTTGGGAGGCTGAGGCAGGAGGATGCCTTGAACTCAGAAGTTTGAAGTTGCAATGAGCTACAATGACACCACCGCACTCTACTCAGTGGCGACAGAATATGTCAAAATAAATAAAAATAACTAAATAAAACCTAAAACCAAACTCCCTTTCGAAACCTGCAACATCCAAGATCACCGGGCTGCAGTCACCTCTGAGAGCTCATGCCTGAGTCCCCTTTAGACTTTTCCACCCACCCCAGCCTTCCTTGAATAACTAGAACATACCAAGCTCTCTCCATCTCAGGGCACTTGTAGATGTTTTTTCTTTTTCTGTCTGAAATACTCGTTGTTCCCCATTCTTCACATGCCTAGTTATTGTTGTTGTTATTGCTGTTGTTGTTGTTCAGGTCTCTGTGTAAATGACACTTTCCCTGGGAAGAAAGCTCCTCCCCTCCAGTGCTGGCTCCATGTTTATTCTCTGTCCCAGCATCTTCCTTGTGTCTCCTCAGTACTTGCCACAATTTAAGATTATTGTTTTATAAAGGGTGAAGAGTTGGCTGGTTTATTACCTGCTCCTGATGTTGATATAGCACGTTTCTCTTCTTAATGATTTCTTTGCAGAGCCAAATGCAATGTATATAACATACTAAACAAGTTATATTTTCTTGAATGATTTGATGAATTATAAATGTGGATCTATTCCATGAGTACTTGCAATGTTTCTGACCCCAGAGTAAACAGAAAGATACATTTTTAAAAGTTAAATTTCTTACAATTACAATTTTAGTTTTCCATGTTATATAAACATTTGACTTTTCTTACATTAAATGCCCATAGTTCAGGCGAGCTAAACTGAAGTGTTTATGTAAATGAGTATAAGATAACATGATGTAAAAAAAAACAATGACATCCTAAAAGATTGTCTTCTAGGTACACTGCTTCATGTATAACGAGGGTCAAAATTCAAATGCTTAAGGGGCCAGCTGGGTTCATAAATGGATTATGAAAGCCGGGAAGGAGTGTGGTGAAGGGAAGAGCACTCCATCTCAAAGAGAATACCTATTCACTGGTTCTCTAGGTTAGTGCCATGCAGGAAGGCAGGCCCAGAATGCCTCAAGGAAAGCTGCATTTACATGAAGTCTGACATCTGAGTACTTTCAACTTTAAGTACATGGACACTGATGACATCTAACCTGTCTGTGGCTGACTTTGACCTTGTGCTGAGTTTGCAACCTCTTTAATGCCAAAGAACTATTTTTTCCTCTGAAATTATCAGTAAATCCATCAGTTATTTTGAGCTTTTAGAAATAAAGCTGACTGTGTCTTACAATAGGACCTAAAGAAATAGCCATAAAAAGAAGAAATCATAACTTTGCATTATATCTGCCAACTAAACATACCCTCCTGGGTGAATATATGGATTTAATATTGTACATGGCAAGATTATTACATTTTATTATTGTGTATGGTCACATGTATAGATTTTAGTTAATTTGGCTGCAGGGAATATAATTACAACTTAATCCTTGGAGTGAGACAAGGAACTGGCAGGCCCTGCTCGATAAGGAGTCATGAGACCTGAAATAAGGTCTTTGATAAAATAGGAGGCGGTGGAGAAGCTGGCTAAAACCGGCTAGAACCAAGATGGCCATGAAAAACGATCTCAGGTTACCGTCTCTGCTAATTATATCCTGCTCACAATGTATCAGCACACTGAAAGAAACTTCCACCAGCACCATGACAGTTTACAAATGTCATGGCAACTCCTAGAAGTTACCCTATATGGTTTAGAAAGGGGAGGGACCCTCAGCTCTGGGAATTCCTTACCCCTTTCTTGGAAATCTTATGAATAATGCTTCTTCCACTTAACATAAACTTAAATAGAAGGTATAAAATAAGACCCTGGAAACTCACAAAGGGCTACTCTCTGCTGGCCTGAGCTCTGAGAGATCACTGCTGCTCTGTCTATGGGGCAGCCTCCCTTTTTTTCTTTTCTTACATCAATAAACTTGCTTTTGCCTTCCTCTGTCAGCTCACTCTTGAATTTTTTCCTGTATGAAGCCAAGAACCTTCTTGGCCTTCAGGCCGGACCCCAGTTTTGGGGTCCACTTTCTTGTGTCAGAAGAAACCACATGGCTCCTTGGTACCATGGACGTCACTCCCTAACTTGACTATGCAATTCTGATAGTCATATTTCTGCAGACCAACTTTTGAGTATTGTCTGTTAAAAATCTTCAGAGGAAGAAGCTCTTATATAATTACATGGTATTTTCTATTAAAAAAATTATTGCCCTTAAAATTTATTTTACTTTTTAGAATTTTTTTGCTTAAATTTCACAGATATATTATTTATTTTTTTTTTTAAGGAAAACTTGCTTACATGTGCCATATATACATATATTTCTCTTTTTTGTGTAAATTTAGTTTGTACAAATGAAGTTTTGTTACACGGATATATTGTATAATGGTGAAGTAAGGGCTTTTAGTGTATCCATCGTGAATATTGTACATTGTACCCCTTAGGTAATTTTTCATCACCCACCCTCCTCCCATCCTTCCAAGACTCCATTGTCTATTTTTAAAAATTAAAATATTTTATATGCAGACAGAGCTGTATCAATTTTGCTACATTAAACTATAATGATTTAATATAGAAGCTTTACTAAAAGACAACATTCTGAAATAATAAACTTTGTCATTTTTGTAGGAATGGCAACGAGATTCTGTCAATTAATGTGCATCCAAACTTTCCTTTTGGTTGTTTATTCATTCAAAATATATGTGTTGAGGAACTAGTAGATGTTAGACACTCTTCTGAGTGTGGTGAATGCAAGGGGGGCTAAAAAGACAAGGTCCATCTCCTCTGGAATCCATTTTCTAGAAAAATGAGGCAAGAGGTAAACAAATAATAAAATAAAATATAGTGTAATGTAATATAATGTAACATGATATAATAAGAAGCATGAAGTTTTCTGATGAAGAATACTAATTTTAGATAGACAAACCTGGTATTTTAATTGTTATAAACAAGTATAAAGTAAATATTAATTTCTCTCCTGTCTATTGACAACCACAAGTTGTGGGTTATCAAATTGTCTTCAGCTAGTTACAGCTCTTTGTTCAACTATCATCTACTTTGAAATATTATTAATAAGTAATTCCAAACATTGCTCAGAACAACATGAGCGATGTCCTTGCATTTAGCAATCTCCTTTAGAAAGTTCTAAAGGAAGAACTTCTCTCTTAAAAATTTAGAATTTGAAAATAGCTCAGTATGAGTTTACAAGTCTAAATACAACAATAATTTAGACGACAGCACTTTCACGTTTAAACAGATAAGGAAAATGATCTGATTTAGAAGGCAGTAATATAACCAATTATGCTTTGCTGTCAACAAAAATAGGCTGAAATTAATCTTCTCAAAGTTGGTTTGGGAGATTTTATAACTACTGCACTTAAAGGTATTAAAAGTTCCCTAAACTCATTATTGTTACTGTCTGAAGCCCCTGAGAATACTTGCGGTTTGTTATGACTATATATCATTTGATGAACAAACTGTGTTGCTATGACATTTACTTCACAAGCTGGAAATTCAGTCATGAATAGATGTAGATTACTTCATGTTTGAATTAAAATTATTTATTCCATGCAGACTATTAGGAATTCACTTAAATTTTCGTATCTCAAAATTATTGCCTTTCAAGCTTCTCAATTACTATTTTCCTCCAGGCCCGTTACCTGGCCCCTGTTACTAGTGTATGCTTTTACAAAGTGCCGCTGCATAAAGTCAATATACCTCTGGGAAAAGATCATCGTAATAAACATTATTAGAATGTATGCAGTGCTTTTCATCTTCAAAGTGATTTACAAATATTAATTAATCACTGCTTAAGAATAGGACCCTACCCGAGAGAGCATTCAGTTCCAGGAATAACATGACAACCCTACAAATATTTCAGCCTAGAACACTTTGCAGTCTCTAATGGGGCAGGCAGCAAAATACTTTTATGTGAGGATTTCTTTTCTCCCTCATTGAGCCGCAACTTGCTACCTTTACTTAAAGAGTCATCAGATTTGCTTCTCTCCTGAGCTTTACTCTGGACAAAAAACTGCCTTCTAAGGCAAGTTTAACCAGATTTTAAAGTATATTTTCAAAAACATCAAAATAGCTTAACATTTCTGATGTTTTGTCAAAAACTATAAAATTTCAAGAATTTTATTTTTTTATTTGTTCCAAGGATATATTATTTACCCACCAACATCTGGAATTTAAGTTAGCTTATTATTTCAGTCAGGCTTATTTAAAAAAGTGCTTATTTTCCTAAGAAATCCAAATGAAAACAAATTTTTCCAACAGCTGGCTGTATAAATCATTTCAGAAAGCAAATATGTGTTTTAAGTGTCATTCTTTCACTGAAGACTGTACCAAGCACTGTTAAGAAAAGGAATATTAAAAACAATGGGAGAAATGAATTTACCTTTTTATAAAAATTATTTTGCTAAAATAAAATTATTTTGCTAAAATTATTTGTAAAGATGTGAAAGAAAGCCTAACAGCCACTATTAATTTAACGAAAAAAAGAAATTTTTAACAGGGAATGTACAAACTAAATAATCTCCAAATTTTAAGATAACAAAAGAAATCAGGATTTTAACATTCCATTTTCCCTGTAATCCTAATTGTATCCATGGCTTGTTATAAATGGTAGACCATATTTCCTAGACCTACGGTTGGATTTATACATATAAATAATAATTCCATGGAACTCAGAATCTTAGTGTTCAAGGATACAGAGTAAGATCTTGATACACAAACAATAGGTCAACACACTTAAATGTACTAATTTAATGGTGGTGAGATGAAAAAATAAGTACAAAAAAACCCACATACTTTGTTTTTAACTTTTGATTTTTTAAGAAAATAAACATTTTAAGTAATCATCATCATAATAATTGAATTTAATATAAAGTAATCTATTTCTTTTGCCAAGTAAATCTTAAAGCAGAACACATAAAACAAACTACTATTCATTCTCAACTTTGTTTCACCAAAGAGTGGACATTTCACTACAAAAAGCAGGAAAGTCATAATCTCCTAAATATTCCACAAATTATTCATTATGAAAATCTTATCAAACTATATATATTAATTTTTATTGTTTTTTTCTACTGGACAATGAAAATATTACAGCCTTGCCCTTGGAAACCACTGGAATACAGCAGTGATTCTCAGTAGGTGTGGAAAAGGGGTTAGAATCTCTGAGGGTTCTTTGTGGTTTGAAAAAGCATACTCAGTTTCAGTAACGTAAACTGCAGCTAAGAAAGCCCAACCCGATTAGTGAAAAGACAGAAAAAAAAACTGGAAAAGCATTGTAGAGTGTATGTAAAGGCTTACGAAACAGTCTTATACCAAAAGTAGTCACATTATTCAGCTTAATATAGAATTGTAGGATTATAAAGGAACACTAAAATCTTGTAATCCCAACATCTCATTTTACAAATGAATAAACTGAGAGGAGTATTTAAATAATTTCATTTCAAAAACTGATGGGATTAGAATGGAATTATTTAATATCAGCAAAAAGAGTACTATGTCAACATAACTGGGCCATTTAGTGCCCAGATATTTGGTTACACATTATTCTGGGTGTGTCTGTGATGGTGTTTGTGGATGAAATTAACATTTGAATTGGTAGACTAAGTAAAGCAGATTGCCCTCCTCAATGTGAGTGGCTGTCATCCAATCAGCTGATGGCCTGAAGAGAACAGAAGGCTGAGTTAAGGAATAATACTTTCTCTCTGCTTGATGGTCTTTGAGTTGGGACTTAATTCTTACCCTGCCTTCAGATTTGGACTCGGGGACTGGAGTTTGCACCATTGGCTCTCCTGGTTCAAAGACGTGAACTTGGTCTGGAACAACACCATAGGCTCTCCTGCATCTGGTATTCTCACTTCCTTAATCACATGAGTAAATTCCTTATAATCTCTCTCTCTCTCTCTCTCCACACACACACACAAACACACACACACACACACACACACACACACACACACTCTATTGGTTCTTTCTTGGGAGACCTCTAATATAAGTATTGAGTTCAATAGTGATGTGATTGCCAAATTCTAGAATTCTAGAACAAAAAAAGTCTGTTGAATTACATATGTAGTTCTACAGCAAATGAAGTAATAATTGTGGTACATAGAAACGTATACTCCATCTTGCATTTCAAGGTAGTGAATGATAATACATAGAAGCATAAAAATACTGTATTTACTTAGGGGAGGTAATGATTCTGTTATTACACTTGGAATCCATGTAGGTCACAGGTCATTGCTCACCATTTGCATTTGATTTTGAAGATAGCATGGATGCCCTTCTGTAAGTCACCCTCTGGTGTATAGAGAGAAGGGACACTGAGCTGGAAGAATTATAGTGTGAACAAAAGAAGAAGAGAGAAAATAGAGCTGAGTTTGAATTCAATATTATCTGGGCAGCCCATGGCTTTGTAGTATCATATTTCCCCACTGTCGAATTTCCTAATCCTTACTCTTGCTTCCTTCTGTGGCCATTTCCAGGCACAATCACAGTTTTTTGGTGAAACAAACATGATAACTCATTTCCATATCTTCTGTAAGAAGTATGTATTTCTTCCTGTAAGAAGAATGGAAATGAGTTATCATGTTTATAAAAGTTTATATCAGTAATCCACTCAGCCATTCAGGGATCCACTGGAAATCTTCCCTGAATTGTCAGAGGGCAATATATATCATGTAGAATATTTCCATGAAATGGATTGATAGAGCCACCACTGGTTTCCTTCTTTAGTGCCATTTAATACTAAGAATACTACTTGACAACTCATTTTCCTTGAAGCTGGTTTGGATTTTGACATAAACAAAGACTGAGTCTGTTTTCCTAGCATGTTGGATACTTAAAGAAATGCAGTAACTTATTCCAATAGGGGTTTAATTCATAGCAGCGGATAACAGAAGCTCCATTTATTGGCAATTTACAATGTTCCATGCATCATGCCAAATATTCTATGTACATTATGATCTATAATCCTGATATTAGTGAAATGGAGATGTTAAAAGACATATCCAAAATTTTACTAAGAGTATAGATTCAAATTGTACCAAAGCACATACTGCCAATATTAAAGCAAAATTATATTCTAAAAAAAAGTGAATTAATTAAAATATAAATTACATTAGATATTGGATAATACAGACTTTTACTATTCTAGAAATCATGAACTAAAGAGCAGTCTGCAAACATATAAGAGTCATTGATTAGAACAGACTTAACCTTTGAACTCACACTCAAATGACTATGTATCTAATTCATTTAATCAGTGGAAACAAAAATCTCATAGTATATTTAACTCTGAGTCTCCACTTTGGGGAGAAGGACATAAATCTTGTCTCTCACCAAATTATGGAAACCATTAAGACCATATGTCAGTACTGGTATCTCTGGTCAATACAGATGTGTCTTGGACAAGAAGCTGTTAACAGGAGTGTGCCAAGCAGTAGTTGTTGCTGCTTATTTGTTTTGCTCCATAAAAGCACAGCCAGATCATATGGCATCAGGGAGAATAAGGCTCATTAATTTGCACTGTGTGCTTGACACACTATTCAGGCAAGGAGCAAGTTCTGAATTATGGAAAGCCATTGTCCATCTGTTGCTGATTATGTGGGGTATTTCAGAGAGTTCTAAAATACTTTAAATATAAAAATGACAAAATTCAATATTGAGGATTGTATGATTTGAGGATTATGAGAATAGTTCAAACATTTTCAACAGAATCAAGAGGTTGTATCATGTTAAGAAGGCAAAATTCATGTGACCACTTCTCACACCTTGCTCCCCAGGACAACAAGCCTGATTGGCCAGGAGCCATAGGAAGCCGGCAGCAGGGACAGACCCCTCAAGGCCGATTGTGAAGGAAATGAGATGGTTACATAGCATGATATTGGCCCGGTCGTTAACCTGACCTTTTCCCAGACTGTGCAGTCCCAAGAAGTGAGGCCACTGCCTAAAATAGGTTCACTCCAGAGAAGAGTCAACCTGCAAAATCCTTCTAAACCCTGGTTAGTGTAGGATTATTTGTATAGCTGGAAAAGAGATTGGAAAAAAAGTTTGACCAATATGTAGAAAACCTGGTCAAATAATTCTGTTCCCAGATTTCTTTTTTATATAAAAATAAGGCCACATACATTGCTATTCATGTGTATTAATTACCTGAGACTTGATCACACGGCTTTAACTTAGGGGAATATGGAACCAGGTATAAAAGGTTAAAGTTTGCTATGAGCAATTGCTTACTATATACCAGAGTTGGTTAGAAGATGATTTTAGGTCTGTGCTCATTTCCCTTCATTTCATTTCTTTGCTCTAAAGCACTTTTTCCTGCTATTATTATTATTATTAAACCTTCTAAAACTTGAGCTGAGAAGAACACGATGTATATTGAAATATTATTGGGTACAAATAGTTCTTGTTCCAACTTGATTCAGCGATAAAAGTACACCATTCTTTGGAATGGCATATATTTTTAAAGAATCCCAACTATAAACAAATAATTATATTTTATTCGGAAACAGGGCAAGATCCTAAGTACTGAAGTAAATTACCGGCAGCGTGTAATAGTGCACACGTTAGCTATGGTAACTATGAGCCTATTTAGTATTTACCATCACCATTGAGAGGAGTGATTTCTACTCTCTATGTAAGTAACTTAAAAGACACAGCAGTTACAACTCTCCAGACTAATTTGGCACCTTTGAATGTATGTAATCATGTGTGAAGTTTAAAATTCACAAGTGTTTAAAATTGTTTTATTAATGTCCCATAAATATTTACAAGATCTTAATAATATACATTTTTTCTTTCCAAACAAGTCTGTATTAAGAATGTCTCTTGTGATGAAAGCTGGAGAACATATTTACAAAATGATTTACTTTCAAAAAATTCTCAAAGATTTGTGGTTTTTATTCATAGTATAAGTGACTGAATAGCAAAACAGTAAAAAATCATAATGACAATTGACAGGAAGTAGGTGCTAGGTTCTAAGAGTTGAATTCCTCTGGAACTCAAACCTGCAAAATACAAAAAAAAAATCTTCAGAAAAAGTGAAATTGCTTTTTAGATTAATTTTTCAAGACCCAAAACACGTACTATCATTTCTCTTTTAATAACAAATTTATTATACTTGTTTCATTCACAGTATATTTAACTTAGGGAAATGTCTTTACCCTCTGTCCTAGGATGTTTGTTTTCAATGTAAAAATGCAAAAGAAAAATGCCTAAATTGGCAAAGTATTCCTAAAGGGCAGATTAGGATTGGCCAAAATTGGATGGCTCATAGACTTCCACCCAATCACAGCTTCAGGCAGATGAGTGAATGATTCCTCTAAACCAAAAATAAGAGATTATTGTTACATGCTAAGTCTGATTGACTAGTGTTCGCCTGTTTAGAAAATTGTATTGAGAAGGATTTGAAAGTTGTGACTCAGCTCCTTCTGAATGCTATGCTTGATTAGTGATGTCTGCCACGCATCTGGCAAAGGGGTTATATGTACATGTGCTTCATGTTTGCCATTCCTGCTGTACGAGGCCTTCAAGAATCCACGAAAAAACATTTTGATTCTTGTGCCAATAGAAGAATCATGGATTATACACCAAAGACATGCAGTTGTTTTTCTTTTTTTTTTCTTTCTTTTTTTTTTTTTTGGTTTTCAAACAAGGAAACACAAAACTGTTTGCAATACATACGCATATCGTGATTTTGAAGGATTATTTCAAGAAAAATTAGCTCATCACCTTTTGCTGACAATTGAAAGTTCACTTTTTCACCCAACATTTAAACAAGATTTGGAAAGTTTAATGGAGCTGGATTTATTTCCTGCTGCAGCTGTCTAGACTAAAACCTACGACAGCAATGGTGACTCAACTTACTCGACATTCTTGGAATCCTAATCTCCTCACTGCTGCTTCCATCCCCGCCATCACTGACTGTCCTTATTTCAATCAAGTAGTCTTCTTCAAATGGAACCAGGAGCTCAGCTGATGTGTTGTTTGTTTCCAAAATATGAGTTTTACTATGTCTGTTTTGCCGGTACAGAATCTAAATAAAAGGGAGACTCGAGTTAACACGGACGTGTTGCTTTTATAGAACACTGCACGGCATATCATTATAAATGCTGTACTCCTAGGATGGAAAACCCAGGTGATGTCTTTTCTTTAAATTTAGTTATTCTTGTTAAGGAAAATATTTCTATTTTGGTCAGTGTCTCCGGAATGAGAGTAGATTTATCTCTATTAATTAAATAGCTTGAGGGTATTATCCTCGGAGCATGCTGGGAAAAGTCACTGTTTAGTTTGGACCCAATTCAAATGTCTAATATACGTGTCTGCCAAGAGATGATGTCCATTACCACTGATAGAAATGATTTGCTCTGGTACTTGACTATACTCTTGTTAGATGTCTTTTGTGTTGTTAGAAGATCACATCATACTGTAGCCTAAGTTCTAGAAATTCTACTTAAATATATTCTTTGACCTCATTTCTCATCTCACATCTCCTACCCACATATGCCATCATCTCTTGATGGCAAGGGGAGTTACTTGAAGAAAAAAAATGTTGTACCCTGTAGAATTTTATTTTTTGATGCTCCATATCACATCACTGGACCTCAGAATACAAAACCTTTTCAATGAATAATTTAAAAGCTGCAAGAGTATTTTCAAAAGAACTTCTTAAAAGATTCTTATGTTTCCATATACCCACAACTTGTTTTCTATTTGGTTGTTACATGTCTCATTCCTAAGTAGCTTAATTAATATGATTAAAGGAAAAACTAAATACTTACCTTGTAGCCCAGCACTTCAGACTCATTTTCCATGGTTTTTACATGCTCCCAGTTCAAGCATAATTTTGAATTTGTCAGCTTCCAGGCAATGTTTGCCGGTGGTTGGCTTGGAGCTTTAAAAAGATAATCAAAGATCCAAATGAATATTAATTAGTTCATGGTCACTGTATGACGCATCAACATGAAAAGGAAAAATAGGTCCTCGATGATTAGCACAGAAGGAGCTAAAATGTTTTCAGTTTCAATTGAAATATCATGTTAATTCTAATCAGAGTAAGCAAATTTATTCAAATTCTGATCATTTGGGAATGTCTTCGTGACAGACTTATGAATTAATAATGGCTTGCTGCATGTCCGGTACTAATTTATTAATCACTGCTGTTGAGTTTGTTTACTTTATCATATATTAATATAAATAAATCTCCTTATCTTGGGTTCCATTTGGCCATCAGTTGATGAGCATGTTTAGCAAATTCAAGCTGCAAACATTTTATATACATCATCACAGAGGTGCTCATTCCTAATAATCTTTTACTTTATAACATTGGATTAGATAGGACTTCAGCTATAAGTAACATAACCAACTCAAGACATTTTAAGCCAAATATTAGTAATAGATTGTGCAAGATAAAGGGGAATTTTTCAGAACTCATGGCAGAATGCAGCAGAGTCTCAAGAGAGACCAAAAAGAGAAAAACTCCACAAAACCAAGAAGTTCCTCTCTCTGCTTCTCACAGCAGTATTTCCAGCATGTTCATCTTGCTATAGACAATTTCTTTGTTATTCTCATTGTTCATGGCAGAAATCATGATTGCTCACCACGTCTTAAGTTTAAAACCTCCCCTATTCAGAGATAGCTCAGACTAGAATTCGTAGGAGAAAACTGACTTAATTTGGCCATATGTCTATGTTAGCTTAATCATCTGTGGCTGGACAGTGAGAAAGATGCATGTCATCTAATATAAATAGAGCTGCTGGGAACCCAGAAAAGGGAAAAAAATATCACAAACTGTCTGATCATCCCTACGGGTGTCTACTCTAAATCTGAACTGTTGCTTTAGTTCCCTGAAATCAATGCTGTCTGGGAGAGAGGTGGTGGGAAGTAAGGGAGGAAAGATTTAGAATCAGCCTTCCAAAACAATGGATCTAGTCCAGCTAGAGAATTTGACATACAAGAAAACTAGAGTCCAGGTTGGGAAGTCACTTATTCAGTGCAGCTAATGAGAGGCTGAGTCAAATCAGAATCCTGGTCTATTGGTTTCCTATCTAGTGTTTCTCCAGGACATCATACTGCTTCTCAAAGTTTTTGAATCTACATGACTATTTTTGAGACTTAAGAAACTGGAGAGATTAAAAATAATTCAGCTGGAGAGCAGAGGCAAAGATAAAACTGCCCAGCGAGATGTTTTTGGCATCTTTTTTGAATTTGTGAGGCTGAGTGAGTATAATATTTAATTCATTACAACACAGATGGAAATGGAAATGATTTTTTTTTTTGGAGTTTTGACTCAACTGTTGTTTAATCACACATCCTGCTGGACTCAGGTATCTCACATTACATTACCGTAATTCCCTTTTCTCCCCAAACCCACTGGAATATCACTATTGTTTACCCAGCCACTTACAGCACAGTTGGGACGTGGTAGAGAGAGAAATGTTTCCTTTTATGTTCCCATAAGGCTCAGTTTTTATGTTGTTATGGACTTATTACATTGAATTATAGTTATTTTTATTAGTATTTTTCTAAATTTCTTGAGGACATGTACCTTGTTGAACTCTGTATTTCCAAACTCTAGCACAATGCCTGGCACACAGGAGGCACGCAGTTCATATATAGGTTGAATACATGACTGGGCAATAAGATGGCTAAAGAAAAATTACTCAGAGTCCTGTGTAATTTTGTCAGGTCATATTGATGACGACCAAGCTGTGGGTAGATCCATAGTTGATGCAATACAACCAATCTTTTCATTATGATCAAGGCCAGTTCCCACGGTCAGACTCACAGTAATCCATATGTACGTACAAGATGGACAGGACAATTGGGTTGACCATGTCCTAGTGTATTTCTCGACAATACAAACCCAACTATAATTAAAGGCCTGCAAGTTTTATGCTTAGTAAGCACTCAATGCATACTTGTCAATATATTTATTTCTGAAAGGACTGGATGGCAACAACAGTGATTTTGTGACTGTCCTTCCTCAACTTATTTCAAAGTGCATTTTCTAATGTTCTTCTTAGCTATAAAAGAGATAATATCAAAATTATCACAAGATATCACAATTTTAATATGTAGTATACTCTGCCGAGACATTTCTTTTATCTCTGTTCTTTAAAACTAAGCACTAATATTAATAACATCATACGATCAATACTGAGAAAAAATAAATTTACCAATTTGATGTCACTAGAAGTGATGAATTCTGAAGATCTTATCTATTTCTGTGTCTGCTTTGTTTATTTTAGAAACAAAGTATTACTTTCAACACTATAAGTCCATTGAGGAAACAACAGGCTATAAGCCAGAAAGACTAACTTCTATCAACTATGCAGAGCAGCAGTTTGTGATGTTGGAAATAACCTTATCATTGACATTTGCATTTGTTTCCTCATCTACCAAAGCAGAAGCAAGACATCCCATGGGCACAAAAAGAAAAGGTTTCCACCAAGAGTGAGTCTTGGTATGAATGGCCAATTGTACAGTTATTTAGATTGCTCTACATCTCTTGCTATCTGGGACAAGGAAAGAGTTGGGCTTTGACATCAGAGAGACTTGAATTTGTACCCAGTCTCTTCCAAGAGTCCTCATTTTCCCATCTTTGGAATGAGACTAATAATTCACAGTTTTTAAGATTCTTAGCTTGTATGAAATAAAATATGAAACATTCCATTTTTCCCTTGTTAACGGTGCATATTAAAAAGCTCAATAACTGTTAATTCTCTTGTTTGAGAGTGCAGTTCTCCACTGTGGTGTTATGACATAATCAATTTTTCAATTGTGTTTAAAGTGGTTTGTTACTCATAACACAATTCCGAAGTTTGCAAAGGATCCACTTTTTTAAATATAATTAGCATATATTCAAGATTTCCTCTTCATAATATTGCTCTTACTTGGATTCTTTATGTGCTTTTTCAAAGGGAGATAAAGTGGGAGAGTCTCAGCTAATTATCTGGGAAGTTCTCGTAGTTTATAGGCTTTCTTATCTTTGTCCATGGGTGTTTATCATTTATCCATTGTCAGCCTCTTATATCTGGTATTAAAAAAGAGAAGCTTCTGGAGCTGCTTTAGAAGGTCATCACCTGAATATGAGCACTATTAACAGTTCTGATTTGATGTGATTGATTAATCTGGATTGCAAATATCTATGATGAAATTAAAATTTATATTACCTTAAAAACTAAAATACTGTCACCTGGGCATGAAACACATGTCATGATATGTGTACCGAGTTTGTCAATGGTGAACTCAACAACCAAGCACTGTTCTAATTTTTTTTATCTTTCCAAGCAATGTCCGAAGACTAAATCATTTTCTATTAATCAAATGACAGAGCGACATTAAACTAGCCCTTCACAGCTCTAATGGTTTCCCTGTAATCAGTTTTTCTGTAGATGGCATTTATATTCAACTGCAGTTCAGACTGTGAACTCAATTCAAAAACAACTTCTTATGTTACACTTCTAAGTAACAGCATGGGGTTGACATTTGGGCAAAAGAGAAAGAACATAAGTGCAAGATGAAATAAAAGCTTAATGCTTCCTTTACGTCTAAATATGGATTGATTGCATATTTACAGCAAGAAAGAATTCAGTACAGAATGTTAGTCAGTCAACGTCAGGGGCCAAATTGAACCAAAATTTGCAAACGCTTTCTGTTACTGTGTCTGAATACTTCTTTCTATATAAAAAGTGTTTTGTTTGTTATATTTTTTTATTTTCCTCTTGGAATTGATGTAAATTTTTTTTTTCCTTTTCTTGTAAATCTAAACTTCATTTAAGTGATGTCTGTGTGGATCACAGTATATTTGCAGTTTCTCTGAGATGCCTTTTGGAAATATATCATCTTCACTAAGCTGTGGTACTTACGATGGAATCCCTGATATTTATTTAAGAACAATAATAACAACTCTAGCATCATTATCATCAATAGCAACAATAATAACTAATGCTGAAGAAGCTTTGCACATGCCTTATCTTCTTCATCTTACTTTTTAAAATTTATTTCATTTCTTTGTCTTTTTCTTGTTTTAGTTTGCCTCCCCACTGAAAGAGAAATTGCCCGAAGGCAAGGATCTTGCCTGTTTCATTCGCCATTAGTTTCTCAGCACTTAACCCTGTTCATGGCTCATGGGAGGCATCATTTCTTGAGTGGATGACTGAATCATCCTGTTTTTCCAAACAAAGGCTCTGTATCTCTTTAGCTTAGTCAATTAGAATTTGCAGAGATTTTGGTAACTGTGAGCTAGCTCTACTTTCTCAGGCTCTACAATGGAAGATCGAATATCAGATTAAAAATCTAAACAGTGACAGTTTGAATTGTATGATAAATGCAGGGATTTTTTTGCTGTCATCACTATTCAGAGGTAATCTTGATGTCATCTCAAGGACATAGAAAATCAAAGTAACATCCAGGGATAGCACTTGGAATCGGGGCTATCTTCAATGTTTCATTAAAGTCATTTCTCATCTGTGGTTTGGATGTCCTTCTATGACCCTTAAAGAAAATTTCTGCAACAAATTTATAAAGAAAAAGAAATAGAAAGTATCTGTGCTTTCCTACTTTAAAAAATGCAAAGAAAGTGAAATCACATCTAAAAGAGGAGCATAATAGTACATGTTACCGCACACTGAGCCCTCAGTGTATGACAGCCACTGTGTCACCTTGGCGTACCATATATCCTTTAGTTCTCAGAGCAAACACTAGAGGTAAGTACCATCTGTGTTTTTTAGATGACAAAATGCATTCAGAGTTATCAAATAATTAGACCTGTCACACAGATAGTATTAACATGTGGCCGAGCTGGGATTCATATCCAAATTTCACTCACTCTGAAGTCCCATTCTAATTCTTTCCAACATCATCTCACAATGGGCCAACATTGTTAGAACTCCCAGAAAAGAAAAATGTGAATACTTTAAAGAAGAAACTTCAGGGAGGTTATAGAGCAGTAGAAAGGACATTTGACTGTTTATAGACGTGGCAGGAGCACTACAAGCTAAACAATTCCATGAAGACAGGTGAGTGAATGTCAAACTTTAGAATACCAATAAAGGTGGTACTTCTAGGGCTAGATAAAGAATGGGATAGAAGGAACTTTCAGACAGATTGTAAAAGATCTCATCTGCGTTTTTCTGAGACAATGGCATTTGGTGGGGAGCAAGGAGTGTGATTGCATTTTACGAAGAAAAATCTCAAAGCAGTGTGAGGTTTAGATGAAGATTAGCGAGTCTGGAGGCAGAGGGACTGTTTAGTCAGAGAGGGAGATTGTGAATGAGCCCAGTGGTCACGAAATGAAGAGCTTTCATGGTCATGGTGTATCAGTCTAACAGATGTCACAACAAAACTTTTCTAGCATTCGTGTTCTCACATGTAGGAATTAAAATACCAAGCTCCTTGATACGTTATAATGATTCAGTGAGACATGGTGCGAAAAAAACTAATACAGGGCTGGGGACACAGAAATATTTAATATTTTAAAATTGTAGTAAGCAAAATAAGCACCCCCCACAAACATATTCACATCCTAATCCTTAGAACCTGTGGAAAAGAACCTGTTACTTTAAATGGAAAAGAGGAGTCTGCAGATGTGATTAAGGTAAAGATCCGGAGATGGGAAAATAATCCCGGATTACTCAAGGTAATCACAAGGGTTTTACGAGGGAAAGAGAGTGGTAGGAGAGTGAGGGTTAGAGATTTGATGATAAAAGAAGAGGGTCAGAGCCAGAGATCCGCAGGGACCCTACATTGCTGGCACTGAAGATGGAGGAAGGGATCACAAGCCAGAGAATGCAGGTCGTCTCTAGAAGTCAGAAAACGGAGAAACGAATTCTCCTCCGGAACCTCCAAAGGTGGTGCAGCCCTTGCACACACCTTGATTGCTACCCGGGCAAACCCACTTCTGACTGCTGACCCCCAAAAATGAGAACAAATTCGTATTGTTTGAAAACACTATGTTTGTGACAGTACGTTATGATAGGAGTAGGCAACTAGAACAGTTACTATTCTATTTTCACAATGTCTGTGATACAGACTGTCAAAGGAATGAAGCTAGAGGTCTGACTGGTATTCAAATACAACAGGATGGAAACTTGTATAACCTTCTCACTGTTAAGTGCTCGTTGCCTATTTTTATAATGACACTGAAGCATACATACTGGTAAAGGCCACATTTAAGAAATATTGAAACTATATTTTGATGAAAGAAATTAGGAATTATAAGGGTTCTTTGATTTAGTTAAGAAAGCTGAATGCTTAAAGAAACACTAATTTTCACTTTCAATTTTCTGACTGTCCTTTCACTTTTCCCTTAGTAGGTATATTCCATGTACGTTGGAATATACATGGAATGAATTGTTAATTGAACTGTTTTCAAAAGATATATCTTCTACTTTTTGACCAGCTGATCATGTGTTACTGCCAGACTAACCACCAATAATGTTCTTGGCGTTTAATACAAATTTGAGTCAAGCCCATTTGTAGGACCAGTTGGGTCAACTGAACAAACTTGATGTCAAAAACAAGGACATTTCTGCTTAAACACATAGAATAGGTTAGCACAAACTAACACATGTTTAATTTAGGTTGCATGGACAAATTCTTATTGAGATTTTCTGTATGTCTCATATATCCACATACATACATAAAATATGCATGTCTTATGGATGTCACATAGTTATATCTCTCTTTCTGAAGTAAATAATTAGTTCGTTGTTCAAGTTTCAATCCACCTTAAACTAGTCAATGTGATTATGTATAATAAAAGTTGACCTGAGTCTGGCTCAATAACTACACTAAAATGTCAGCTTATCATGACACAAATCTGTGTTTTCTAAAAATACTGCTATTACCCATTTTTAGTCACCCTTGATTTTGCTTGAGATAGAAACTGAATTACACACAAGAGGTTTTTGTGAGTTTGGCATCTCTCAATCAGCTAGAATTAAATGTCTAGGCAATCTTAAAACTGCTGATTGATTGGAGATTTCCATCAAGATTTGCAGAAAAAAGTCTGAAGGAGGCAGACTACTCCAGAAGGAACACAGAAGCAAATCATACATACAGGTATCTGGCAAAGACTTCATCAATGTAGTGAACACTGAGTAAAACAAGAAGAGGAATAGAACTGCATCTTTAGGAACCCCATTCTTGAGAATCACTCACAGCCCATCCTGTCTCAAACTGCGTGGATTGAAGGAAAGCTGGTTCAGGAATTTTGGATCCATACATATTCTCCCCTTGAAATGAACTGATCCTAGAGGATTTTTCCTTACATGTTTCCTTTTTAGCAGTTTCATAGCACTTTGTACTTTCCAACATGCACCCACAATCAGCATCTCGTTTGTACCTCATCAATAATTTGGGAAGGCAGTGAGGACAGAGAGAATTTCTATTTAACAGATAAGAAAATTAAAGCAATTTATGTAACCAAAACGTTTGTACCACTGTAATATTCTGAAATTTAAAAACATAAAAAAAAATAAAATTAAAGCATAAAAATGAAATGTCTTGTCCTGTTTTAGGTCATGAGTCAGTGACGTACCCCAGACTTGGAACACAGGTCTCTAACAGCGGGTCTGGTGATGTGGAAATAATTGGATAATCTATTTCATCAAGGGCCTATTAATTGAGAAGATTTATAAATTCTTTTGGAAATGATGCATATATGCATAAGAGTAAAAAAAACTTTAATATCATTTGATTTCCAAACTCTAGTCAACCACCTATTTCTTTCCAATACAGAGAAGTTGTCAGAATATGATATTTATAGGCAAGCTAGATTTGTCCTTTTTGTCAGTGGCAATACATTTCTCTTAGTCTTTGTCAAAATCCAGCAGCTATATTTGCTAATTTCTGTTCATCAGGATTCAGAGGGCAAAAATGTGTTTTAAAAAGCTTATGTATGTGAATAATTTATGTTTATTAACAATGTATAAGGGATACATAAACATTATGCAATCACAAAAATACATATTGCAGCTAGCTACTAAGAAGTCTTTTCAGTTCAAACCCCTGCTAATTTACTATTGTGCCTCCTGTTATGGAGCATTTGTGCAGTACCAGACTTAGTCAGAAAACAAAGGCAGCAAAAATCAACCGTTCATCTTTTATCTGTCAACACCAACTATGTGACAGACACCTCGCTGATTATCAAGAAAGAAAAGAAGAAGAGTCCATTCTTAGATTCAAGGGGCTTCTGAGTAAACCACAGTGTTAAGATATCCTCAAAGGAAAGATCTAGGTATCTGACAGTGCTGGGGTGCACTCTAGGACTGATATGATAAATAAAAACTGACAAAAACCATTTACTAAGCATTTATTAAAGTATGTGCTAGGCACTTGTTATTAATTATCTCTTTCAACCTTGAACAAAATCCTATGAGAACATAAATACTACTTTTTCTTCATTTTGCAGGTGAGGCTACTGAGACTCTGAAAGATAAACAACCACCTAATGTTCCGAGGATGGGAGGTCAGTTTTGAATTCATCTGAGGGGAGCGCATCAAAGTCAGTATGTTTAAACCTTACACTCTCCAGACTTTCATCTAGGTACTCAGAGCATTTCCCCTTTTGGAATTCCAGAAAGATCAAAACAGTTTATTTTGATTATTACCAGCAAATTTCAACGATTATCCACAGTTAAGGAACACACCAACTAACCAAACTAACCAAGCAGTAAAATGACGAGGTGGGGAGAACGAAATGGACATTGAGTGAAGTCAAAGGTTTCTATTCACAGATCAGTCTTGTCCCCTGCAGAGCGATGTGTACTTACGGGATTTTTTGGTGGTGACATTGACTGGGGGGCTTGAGGGCCCTGTCCCAGCAGTGTTGTAGGCTCTCACAGAAGCAAAGTAGATGGTATTAGCTTTCAGCCCTGTGATGTTTTTGGTTGTGACATTTCCACTGACTCGAATTTTACCAATCATGGATTCTTTGGAATCATCTGTCCAGTATAATACCTGATGATTAAAAACACAAAACAAGCAATTTGCCAACAATTATCAAACACAAGGGATATGGGAAGAAAACAGGAGCTGAGATGAGAAAAATATTTTGTAATTAAAATGTTTACACAATGATGATCAAATAACAAAAGACTAACATTTATAGTGAGGAAATAAAAAATACAATATATAAATACAAATTCACAATAGAAATTAGAGAACTTAGGCTTTTTTAGATTACTCAAATAAAGTGTTACATATCTAAAGGTTACCAGTTTTATTAAAGGGTATATAATAAGTTAAGCCAAAATAAATTTCATATGATCAAAGACTTTGATTACAATGTTTTACTGTTGACATTTTCTCGTGAGTTCTTTTAATCACAGGTTAATTTAATTTATACTGAGCTCTTCTTACGTGTTAGCATTGTTTTGGGTACATTGAGAAAGACAAAAGAGAATAAAGCTTAGCACTTGTTTTCAAGCCCTTTATCATCTAGCTAAGAGGTTAGACTATGCAGTGTATGTGAAAAGCAATAAGAGGATGCATTGTAAAGAAGTGGTATAGAAAAAAATGCTGTAAGAATTTGAATAAAGACAGCATCAGAGGTTGATGAGAGAAGAGGAGACTAGAGATGAGCTTTGAGAAACAAATAGGGTTCAGATAAGTGGTAAGCCATTTTCAACATGGAAAGCCAATGACACCTGTCACCTGAGTAGAGATTTTTGCTTGGACCAGAAGGTTCTTGTAAAAGCAAATAAACAAAAAAGTGGAAAATAAAATTAAGGATATTTAGAATCATAGATTTATTCTAACTCCAAAATACAATAGACTATGGTACTCGTTTTGTGAATCATTGGATTCCCAAGGTGAACAATGAATGTCCTCATCCCTCAGCGTGGCGAGAATGCAGGCCTACAAATGTGACTTGTCCCATTCTTCGTAGACTATAAAGAACAGATTTAGGAGCATCTAAGTATTTTTATTATCACTTATGTGCCTTTTCCAAGATGATTACATCTTTTCAAGTAATACTCCAATTCACAGAGAATGTTCCCCAGTGAAATTTTTTTATGATTTAAGATTATTGAGGATTAGATTTTACCTCTCCCCAAGAAACAAAATGTCTGTTACTTGAATGGTTAAATAAGATAATCACCTGATCACTTCTGAAACATTTTATTGTGCTGAGAACACTTAACGTGAGACCTATCTCCTTAACAAATTTTAAGTGTAAATACATTATTGTCGACTCCAGGTGCAATGTTGTACAGCAGATCTCTAAAGCTTGCCCATCTTAACTGAAATTGTATGCCTTTTAAAATGGCTACCATTTGTTAATTTGTTTGCTTAAGATCACCTGGAAAGATCCCCCTCAACTCATTTTCCTATTATGTGACAGGCACTAGGTTGGCAGTATAGGAAGGAGCTAAGGTGTAGTTAGTTGGCACATTCAGAAGGGGAGGTGAAGTTAATTTGGATTACCTCATAGCCCAGCACTCTTCCAGTGTTTCTATTCCAGGCAATCGCATTCCATGAAACCTCCATTTCAGAAGCAGAAAAACTCTGGACAGAAATTCCCCTTGGGGCCAGTTGAGGTTCTACCATCCAGAGAAAGATATAACCATTCTTAGCAGAGTGGAAAACAGAATGCAAGATATGCGTGGAGTCTCAAGGAAAACCATTCCAGGTGACAACTTACCATCTTCCCCAGAGTAGACAATGGACACAGTACTCAGGGATCCTTCTCCTTCATTATTATACACACCCACTTTGACTTCAAAGGGAGAAAGTGGGATGATGCTTTCATTTCTGTAAACAAACCTTGATGATTCCACAGATGCTACTCTTTCCTTGGTCCAGGTTGTCGAGCCGACTGGCCGGAACATGATGATATATCCAAATCCCTCTCCATTCTGTAGCTCTTCTGGAATTGACTTGGGAAGAATGTGATCAATCACTGAGTATTTGCAAAAATATTTTAATGAGCTATTATAATGTTTATTGATTATCTGACATTTCTTCCATAGAGACAAACGTGGGTATTTGCCCTGTTTAATGATGAATTTAAAATACTTTTATTTGGAATGCCAATTAGAAAAATGATGTCAATTAAAAGCACTCAGATAAATAGTTGAAGCTTCAAATAGAAATATAAAACAGGCTTTGCATATTTATATCTTTTTCCTTGATCACACATAAATTGTCATAATAAAATAGCTTAGAAGATTTTACGATATAAGCTAAAATATAATTTTGATCTAAATTTTTAAACTCAGCACAAAATTAACTTATTAGCTATTTATTTCAAGGCTAGATGTTTTCCTTTCATAACATTTTCAGCAAATTCTTGTAAGATGTGGGTAATCATTACATAATAACATATGCTTTAAGACATAGAGTACTTCTCAAAAAAAAAGGATAAAAGACTTTCCAGTATTTTTTAAGCATACATCTTCACTAGTAGTAAAATCAAGGTACATTTTTCCTGACATAAAAAATACATTACTAACTCACGTAGAGATCAAATTCTTTATAAAATACATTTCAAATCTAAAATGACTAAAATTACAAAACAGAAATAGAGACACATTTCCCAAGAACTCTACAGATAATAAAAAAAATCATACATATTCACATAAACTAAGCAAATTAAAATGAATTTGTGTTTGAATTTAGTGTAATTCTAACTGATTACAAGAAACTTGTATTGAAAATTCAATGGACTTTATTTGGTTTTTCTAAAGGAAAATGCTTTGCTTTTCTTCTGTTTTCTAAATATTTTGGTAAGACTAATAAAGGCATACGTGATAGGACACAGTGCTCCGAGTCCCCTGTGCCCATAACTCCATTTCTGAGGTGTCCCTTCCCCTTGCCTGTAGGAATGCACTCATTGTATCACATTATCCTGCCATCTGATTACCCAGTTGCCAGCACCAGACCCAAAGGCGCCCCCTTGGGCAGCGTCTATGCAGTGCTCTGGAGCAGAGTCTTTGTAATCTGCAGTAACTAATAGACTCAGCAGATTCCTTTCACTTACAGAGTGGGCATATGGAACACGGTGGTGTGGGAGGGCGCAGTAATACATAAATATAGGGCTGGCAGTAAGTAGAAACCAGGCAGCATAGGAACACTGAGGCAATGGCAGCTAAGAAAAAACAGAAGCTACGCATTAGAGAGAGAGGAGACAGAATTTAGGGGGCAGCCAGGTAGGAAACTGGAAATAAAAGAAATGGCGAAAAGTGAAGTATAAGCATGAGGGGTTACTCAAGCCAGGCTGGGTTACCAGAGGAGCTGACAGTTGGCTAGAGCTGCCGTGCTCAGGTGCTCGGAACAGTGATGAACGATGTTCCAGTTCTTCATTTGACCTGACTGCCTGGTCGCCGAGACTTTTTCCTGTCCTCATTACTTCCCATGTAGCTTTAAAATAAATCCCCATTAACAGACATGACCTGAGCTGGTCTCTATTTCTTACCATGTGCAAAAATCTAACAAATACAGAAAGTGAAGAGGCGAAGAAAAATACAGCTCCTGACATCTGGGGAAATAAAATGCTTCCTTGTATTAATGCTTCTCTCTTTCCTTTTTTTACAGGGAGACCGCAATTACAACAGTTAGTTTTGAATGGCATTGAGGAGATTTATAAGAATTTAAGCTACTTGTCAAGCATTTGGTTTGTTTTTGATGCTTCTTTGATCTCAGATTTAATCGACATGCTTAGTCAGTTCATCTAAGTAAATAGAGGACTTTTGTTTTTGTTAGTCAAGTACAATTAGTGTTTCTCCTGGTATTCCCCTGAGAAAGATCTGAGTCCAACACGTTCATTTTAGAGGGGAAAAAAGAGACTTATTTATGTTCTTTCTTTTATTTTTCTCATATGGACACAGAGTCAAATGATGGAGATACATCTGTCTACATATATATCTGTATATATATATATATATATATCTAGCTATATATATATGAAGATATATATAGCTATTTAAGATGGCCAGAGAGTTTTCTTCTTTAAGTAGAGAAAAGGTCTAATAGAATAAAGAAATTGTGAAATTCTCCTAGGAGTGAAATTTATTAAAATTGACAAAGATTAATAATAAAATTCTCAACCAGAGTTTCTGTAAGAACTAAAACTTTAGCATAGACCAAGAATCAGCAAATGATGGCCTTCTAGTTTGCAGTCTGATTTTGAAAATCAAGATGTGGACACAGCCACACCTATTTGTTTATACATGGTATAGGGCTGCTTTTGAGCTACACTGGTAGAGTGTGAAGTTATAAAAGAGATCACGTCGCCCAAAAAGCTGAATACTTTTGTTATCTGGTCCTTTACAGAGAAAGTGTGCCAACTCCCATTGTAGGAATTATCTCTTCTATAGTACTTTACCCTGTACACCCAATTTTATAGTAATATTTTATATAAGACATTCACCACAAACACCTCAAACTTGGAAGTATTTGGAAGTATAAATTATGACAAAATAATGAATAAAGATGCCCTTAAAATTAACAATTGCTACATTCCAAAAGTTTGACATCATGTCCAGGTTACTGGAAACAAACCAAACCAAACCAAACACAAAATACAGATTACTGTGGCACTGGAGAAAGCACAGGGAGGATGTTTAGTTCAGACAGATTATACCACAGTGTTCCAGAATGGGCAGAAATCTGGGATAACCAGGAAAGCTGTCATTTATAAATCGTAATGATAGCTTCGGACTGAATTTAGAATGTTCTTTGGATCCCACATTAGTTCTGAGAGTCCAACAGGGACTATTTCATCCGCAATAGCAGTGACATTGGCCTGGAATGATCTCTCTACTTCCAAGTTATTTTTCAAAACATAGCTCAACTATGCTCTGAGGGTGTCTTCCCTAACCAACCTAGCCTGTGGACCCCAGAGCATTCAGACACTTTCTTATTCATTTTTATACTGTCACTGATTCAAACGAAGTAGCTACTTAACAGAGTTTATTAAATTGAAAGAGTCACTACGTGCATTCTGGTGACTCAAACAAATGCGTGCATCTTTTCCTAAATATATATAACTTATTCCTTAAAGAAGTTCAGGCACCTGAAGAATTTGGCTTGGTATCTGCATGTATGTCATGTCAAACACAATTGGTAAATGGGAAACTGCATTCATTAATATAGTTTCTGCATATCTGATATTTCTAGAAAAAACAGAGGAAATGACTTTTTAATATTTTTTTCTGTAAAGGAACAGATAGTAAATATTGTAAGCTTTCTGGGACATACAGTCTCTTGCAACAACATGAAAGCAGCAATTCATAACATTAAAAAGAAGGGGTATAGCTATGGGTCGATTTATTTACAAAAATAAAGAACTGGCCAGATTTGGCCCAGGGGCTGTGGTTTGTGTACCCTTGCTTTAAATAAAAAGAACATTATAAATCATGGAAAGCCAGTTTTGGTAATTCATACTCATCTGTATTTAAAAATGATACACATAAGGTGTATATGCCCCCTCATATATAGACTGCGCAAAAACAACTTCACACCGCCCTTTAGGAATATCTGACCATGGAGGAGAAAAAAAATAAGTTATAAATTCAGGTAAAACTCCTCGTATGCTATGAAGAAAATGCTTACATGGCCTTTGAAGAATATTGAAAATTAAATAAACTGCTCACTGTCAAATAAAAGCAATTCTCTTGTACCCTCACTTGAGAGTCAATATTTTTGTGGGAAATATATTTGAAGTAGCAGGTATAATGTGATTAACTAACTACTTAAGGTAGAGACAGAAGAACTCGGGCCCACTGTAAGCCGTCGAGTTATGAGGGGACAATTGGAATTACAATAAAGGACAAAGTAAAGAGCATGGAGGGAGAGCCCTGTGTTCAAATGGTCTCTGCCCCATGATACCGCATGTCTAAGCCTCAGTTTTCTTACCTGAAAGTGGTGTTACTCACCTTTTAGCATTATTGTGGACAGTGAATGACATGAAATGCTGAGTGTGGCACCTGAAACCCTACGAATGCCCAACAAATATGGTTTCCATCTCTCTCAGGCCTCTGAGAGTCCCAGCTCTCTCAGTACACTGCCATCCGTTCGACAAGCATTGATGGAGGACGGACCACATTGCAGGCACCGTGCTAGGCCCATGACGTCCACATGAAATAAGACGTCAAGAAGAGAGGATGACAGTCAGGACAGCCACACTTGGTTTCCGACTCCATCATTTATAACCCTGAGAAAATGACAACTCTGTTTCCCGATTTCCTGTCACAGCCTACCTATGTGAGGATGGCTTCAGAAAGAACTACCTGGTCTGTATTTTGCAGAATTTGGGGGATGCAGGTTCCTTTAACTGGCATTTGTCAGGTTTCCTGAGAAACCTCTGAAGTGGAGAGTGATCTGAACAGCCTGTGGTGGCAGAGTGAAAGGAGAGGCTAAGTGGGCGTGCACCGTGCTTCCAGCAAACATGGAGCAAAGGCATGTGCTTGCTAAAGGCAAATGTGGAACCCAAGCAAGGGAGTCCTCCGCAGGTGGGCTTGAAAGAAACTCTGTCCACAAAGACCACCTGGAAGAGAGGCTCCTCAGCAGCTGAGTCTGGACGTGGACCACAAGAATCCAAGACCTGATGAGACTCTTCAGCAGCCATTTGGGTCTCCACCAAGAATTGCAATTGGACGTCCTCAATGAGGGATCTCCCAGGGATCACTGCCCCCAAGCAAAAACAATAACAAAACAAAACAAAAACACTACACTGTGAAAGACCAGCATCTGGAATACACCAAGGCCAACTACAAACATACCAGCAATCAGAACCTTTTCTACCTCTTTTCTCTCCTCCCAATCCCAACTGTTCATGACTCTGGAAAACCAGGGGTACACAGTGAATGAAGAAGGACAAATTCAAGAGAAAAATGAAGAAAAGTTGAAGAACTGTTTATGCATTTCCTTTCACACTATAGAATTCCTAGAATGAGGCAGGCCTGAGCTACTGAAAATGAGAAACTGTAGGTTGGTTGAAAGTCTAAAGTTTATGATAATAAACCAGACTGAAATTTGCAATAAGTGAAAAAATCAGTGTATATGTTAACATTTAAGAGTAATGACTAGAAAATCTATTCCATGTGCCTAAGCTTCCATCTTGATGCTGAAAAAGAACAAATTCATGAGATATAAAGAGCAGCATTAGGATAAGAATTTTTTTTTTTTGCCTGTACTCTGCCAATTTTACCTCATTCGCAATAGATGGTGCCACAGGTAAAAATAAAGCAATACCTAATTTATCAAGTAATAATGTAAATGGTAGTGACCTACACTCAAAAAATATTGAAATTGTTTTTCATAAATTTTTGGGAGAAAATTTTGGTGAGTTAGTCATCCTATCTCACTTTAGTAGAAATAAGAAAAGTTTCTAATACTTCCTCTAAATAATTCATCACCAGGATGGTATCTTTTTATACAGTCTATTTTTTATATGTTCTCAATAGTGATCAAGTAAATCTTGTTTTTGTTTTTCAGTATTCTTCCTGGCCAGCTAAATCTTTTTCCTTCAAAATAACTCAGTTGGACAGAAAATTACCTCCCACGTAATGACGAGTTCAGACCGGCTTCCTCCACCTCCGTTGATGTTTACTGGTGCCACAAGAGGGACTAAAAAGTAACCGAGAGAAATGTGGGATGGCAATTATTAAAATATGTCTTCATCAGGAAGAATTTTGCTTTTTGGACCTCACCTTTCAAAATCTCATGCAGGCATATTGTGAGAGAGTTTTGCATTCTTAATGAACATAAATTATGTTTACACATATCCAAATTTCTAAGAGAGAGGACACAGTTGTGTTTGATACATGAGCACCCTGGCTCCGAAATTAATTAAAAATTGAGTAACATTGGGTATTTGACATTATTATGCATCATCTACTAATTGGCAAAATGATGTTCCATTCAGATGGCAACCGCGACACTGCTGATTTAGTGCCTAATTATACAGTTGTGCTGTAAACAAGTTACTGAGGCAGCATATTAATTAATTATTTGTTCGATAAACAAACTGAAATAATTTTTCTCATTATTAGTCATTGGGATATTTTAACATTTAAAATTAAAACCTTAAAAATAGGCAAATAAATAAATTCTTGCTTTCAGACTCCCTGTTTGACTCTTGCATCTCTCATCAGAGAACAGGAGGGACTTTTCTTCTAACTTTTCACTTGCAAAATCAGATTTTTCTCCTGTCAAGCATGTGAGTGGGAGAGATTTCCTCCATGGTAAAGCCACAGAGCCTGAGATCAGAAACCAACAATTTTGGTGAATGAGAAAAAATATACCCCTTAACTATACCCTTGGAAGGACTAGTATAATGAATAATCGCTCAAGGTAAATTGCAAAATTCATGACAATTTTGAGTGTGCACAGGGTATTACAGTGTATAATCAGAATGAGAATGTACTTTACCACGTCTCTTAAAAAGTATTATTTTTATGGCATGGCAAAAGTATCCTAAATCTGTGATGATGGCTAAATCTGCAGGGTAAACTTTTAAAATATTGAATTACATGAAGTTATCTATACTGGACCATTTTTGACCAGTATCCAAAGGTAGGGGTAGAATCACCTGGCTATGGTTGGGGATTGGCAGGTAGGGATTAAAATACATAAGTTTTAATTGCTCATTTCAAATTTTTTGTCATTATAGAGACCATCTAAATAAATGTAGTTTACTTATTTTATTTATTCCCATTTCAGACAGAGTTTAAATGCAAAAATCACACAGTGATATAATAAAATGATTCTTCTTTTTCAAAATAGCACCAGACATACATTTTTATGTTCAAATTTACCCTTAATTTTGTCTGCTGTATTCTTCATAATTTTTTTAAAAGATCACTTGAACCCAAGTCTTCCAATGCCATTAGTCAAAAGCAATGTGAATCAGGGTGGATTCAACGTAGCTGCTGGATTTAAAGTATCAAATATTTGACAGCTTACAATGGCACTATTTCAGCACCTATGCATGGTTTAACTATGTAAGGAAAATGATTTTAAATTATACTTTGATTTACTCTCAACAAAGTTTCCACTATTCTAAGAAACAAAAGTTGCTTTCTTTATGCAATTTCTAAATTAACTATGCTTAAACCTAAAACTATATTGAGAAGTTAGTCTCTGATGATATTGAAAGAAAGAGAGAGAGAGAAGAGAGGGAGAGAAACACAGTATGATATGAATCAGTAAGAATATCACCAGTCTCATTACGCTACTGAAACAACAGAGTGTTAATGGTTAGTAGAAGGTGGCACACAAACTTTACTATAAGAACTTCAGAGTTTGGGTCAACCCTGCTCAAAGCTACCAAAATATAAATCAGCTATAAACAAACAACCAGAGACTAAAGCTAATATCCAGAGTCATGGGTCACACTTGGAGATCTGATACAATGAGTATATGGTAGTGCCTAGGAATTTCTGTATTTATACACTTTCTTTGGCTAATCTATTGCTCATCTAGATTAAGCCCCACTGTTTTGGAGAATGCTGGGTGCAGAAATCAGGAGGTCTGGATTCAAACCCTGGCTCCGTCAGAAATAACCAGCTAACATCTTGATCTTCATTTTCTTCTTTAAAATGAAAGAATTTCCTCTCAGCTCTAAACTTCTAGCATGATTTAACTTGATGATATCACTGTAAAGTATTTTTTTTTTTTGAGATGGAATCTCACTCTGTCACCTAGGCTGCTGCAGTGCAGGAGTGCAGTGGCATGATCACAGCTCACAGTAGCCTGGAACCCCTGGGCTCAAGCCTCCCGTGTAGCTGGGACAACAGATGCATGCCACCATGCCCAAGTAGTTTTTTGTTTTTAGTTTTTAGAGACAGGGTCTCACTATATGGTCCAGGCTGTTCCTAAACCCCTGGCCTCAAAGTGATACTCCCGCCTCAGCTTCCCAAATAGCTGGGATTACAAACACAAGCCACCACACCCGGCTAAATGTGTTTCTTTCCTAGCCCCAATCCTACAATAAAAATACAACACTGTGTTTAGTTTAAAAATTGATTTTTGACATCTGACAATTGTGCACACTTTATTGAAGTAGTTCATGTTTGTTAAACTAAGTCAGCCACAACAAAGTGATCCTTCATTTACATGATTCAATGAGAATGTCACCTTTGTGAGATACATACGGTGGGCAGATCAAATGTCACCCTGGATGTGAAAATTTGAGTGGAACAAAGAGGAACCTATTGAAAAGAGCTTAAGAAGGCATGATTTCTGAGCCAGGTTCCACTTGTTCTGCTCTTCAGTGAACCAATTAATGCTCAATTAGTGCTTCTGTTAAATGAGTTTAGGATTTACCTCATTTGCATGGAAAAGAATTTGTACTATTGCTCAACGAAGCTGCAACTAGGTCAGAGTTGAGAAATAGATGAAAATGTATGGCTGACTGCACCAACAGAGTCTCCATTAAGTTTCGGCTACATTTTAATGAAACAAGTGGTAACTCATTTGCATCTACAAATTTACAGATTCTTAATTGGATTTTGGCTCGAAAATAGATGAGATATAAACATAGCTTCTGAAAAACTCACATTTTGACATGCCTGCTTATAGGCAATCATATCTTATTGAACCTACTATTTGGGGGAAATACACCTTGCCTTGAGCACACAAAAATGGGAAAATGAGAGTCATTGGTTTACTGCCTCTGATTTTGAGCCAAATATACTGCAAGACCCATAAAAATGCTTCTTAATTGTTTTATTTAAGAACTATAACAGAAAGAATCTTCCACAGTTTTAGAAGACATTGATGCTTTACCTGATGCTTTAGTTCTTAACAATTCTGATGGTTTACTTGGTTCTCCGATCCCAATGCTGTTCCCAGCAACCACACGAAATTCGTATTCCACCCAAGGACTCAAGCCAACCACTGTTGCATTGTATGTCTTACCATTGAGAATTTCTGGAACTAAAAAGAACAGAACACGTAAGGCACCTAAACTGGCATTTGTCAAAAACAACCAATTACATAAAATTAGACAATTATTAAAAAATTCATTATACTACATTTATTAAAATTTATTAAATTAAAAAGCATAGTATTAGAAAATTATCCAAAAACACTTTGTGAAGCTAACCTGTAGCAACAGCCTGCCAACCCACAGAAAATGGTGTCCGAGTCTGAATAGTAAATATTTGAATGGGACTGTTATTATCTGGGCCTGGTCTCCAGCTTAGCTGAGAAGTAGTACTGGAAATGTGATCGACTTTCACATCTTCCGGAGGACCTGGAGGACCTGGAAAAAGGTGTTTTATGATGACTATATTAGAGATAATTAAATTCATTGATTTGAGACAAGGATGGTTTATTTTTACCTGTTACGCTTAGAAAATAAAATACTTATTGATCATAATGTATTTGTAGCACATTATTAGAGATAAAATCCTATTAATTAGGCTTACACGATAAGACATTAATTTAGAAATGCTTCCTTTAGAGATTAGAAAATGCCAATCATGGGATGGTTATGTATCATCCCGATAGGAAGCTAATCTCAAAAACTGAGAATCATTCTCTTGAATTTCTCTCTCAAAATCTAACTCAAGTAAATGTAACTAATATGGAGAACTACAGGAGTATGTGGATTAGATCCTACTCTGACAAGAATGATTTATTATAAACAGAACGCAAGGCTAAGTTTTAGGAAGTGACGCTGCTTGCTGGGCCTGCTCACTCATTATACACAGATAAAACCCACTCAATTCAGTATTCATGTCTATACCACCTATACCCTGGAGTTCTGGATTTTAGAAAATAAAAAAGCTATATGATTTTTATCTCACCTCCTTATCATGATGTGGTTCCTCAAAGATCTACCATTTGGATATCAACATTTTGACTATGAATAAACAAGGTGATCATTTTTTCACCATTTATGCGTACCTCTAACAATGATATCAGCGACAGCAGATAAACTTTCTAGAGTTGTTTGTACTGTGCATAGGTATTTTCCTGAATGATTTAGCTGAATATTCCTTATCATCAGATCCCCAACAGATTCCTGCAGATAGAAAGGGAGAAATGGATACAAATAGAATCATGCACAGCAGGTCCTATTCTATTTTTACAGCTGGATAAATATTAAATATAAAATAGCTCTGAAATTCAAAGATATACCAGTATCATTGTGTTTTATTGTATCTGATCCCTTTTATTATCCCCTTATTATAATTACATCTAGAAAAAAAGTATTTCTATGAAAGACATAAAACAAAATCAAACAAAACAAAAACAGATGCAGCTTCAAAAACAGGCAGTGATTATCTATGCAAATAAAGAGGGGGAGAATAATTATGAAAGATGATGATTCATGTAAAATACTTGATTCATTTTATTAAGCACTTAAAAATTTCAGTAACTTACTCCTCCAATCCTTTCAAAATGGGCCACTCCTTTTTTTAAGTCTATGACATCTCCATTGAAAGACCATACAAATACAACTTGGATGGTTGGATCATGGGACACCTGGCACGGTAGGACTATACTCTCACCAACTGTCACGTCCATTTTGGAAGGTGGGACGGTAATGACAGTCCTTTCTGTTGAGAAAAGAATATTTTACAAAGCTTATAAAATGCTGGCATATGGCTAGAAAATACATTTTTGAATGATTTCACAATCATTTGAAATTGTATAAATGCCACTTGGAGTTCTACTATATCCAGTATGAAAAATTTAATTTTCTTTTTTCAAATATCTTGTATTTATTATCAGTGTAATGCATTACTTATAATGTAATTAAAGACATAGTTTTATTCATTCTTTATTTGGATACAGTTTACAGAAAACTGTAGACCTCCAAAGGTGGCATTCCATATAAATAGAATACACCACACTGTCTTTGTTATCTCTTTATTTTGAAATTCCAGTCATAACATTACAATTGACACATTGATAAGAAATATAAATAGTCTGTATTAACTTCATATACTATGAGATGAACTATGTCCTTAAGATTATAACCACCATCATTTATATAGAGATTGATAATCACATGCATATATTTAAGAGTGTGAATGCAAAATATTCTATTTTTGACATAGTTCTGATAAAGATGCAACATGAATAAAGAAGCTGAAAATTTTCCTTTTTATCCAGATTTTGCAATGTTGGAATTACGCACACTTCATAGAAAACTTCCCTCTAGAAATTTCCTTCTTAATGTCAATACTTGTTCTACAAGTCGTAGCATTTCGTTGACCAGAATTTCAAAGGACGATCCCAACAGTGTTCCAGTTGCACTGGAGAGTCCTACATTTTTCTGATTAAAACAGACTCACAATGATAGGTCACTTTTGACTACTTTGTTTATAACAAAATAAATGATTTTGATTCTACAGTGTTGATGATCGACTAGAAGAGCAACTCAGTATCCATAAAGGAGTCTTGGATAAACATTTGGATTTAAATATTTACCGTCTTATCAGGAATAAAATGTTTTAAAGGATTTACATTTAAGAATGAAGGCTTTAGGCAAATTATTTCGAAAAAAAATTGCACATGAAGAAATTTCAAAATAGTAAAATGACCCTGACGAGTCTCTTTCACAAGATAAAGTTTCACTGTCTAAAACATGGCCTAAAATGTTCATTTCCTTCTGACTTCTTCATTCTGCTCAAGAAACCAAACAAACATTCAGATTGTATCTGTTTGTCTAGATGGATTAATATGCATTGCATTTTACCAGTAGAATACTTAATTATTATTCAAATATTTTTAAAAATTACAATTGTTTTCTTAATAAATATTTGGAAGTAGAAAACAGAAAGTAATAATTTTGGGTTTTAAGGTGCATATTGATATAAAAATGGAAAAATAAAAGCATATGTTATATTTTGGAATAAAATGAAGGAAAATCTAACTCTTAAGCTACATTAGATATGTTTTCAGTTTTAAAAAATACTCTTCCTCTTATTATTAATATATTAGATGCACACTTTATTATTCTAATTATTTCTAGAAAGAAGTTTGAAGAATGGTTTTCTGGACACGTTCATTTTTAATTCCAAGCCTTCTTCACATCTCTCTCACAAAATAAGGATAAATGATATTCAGCATTTCAAGAAAATCCTTTAGGACTAGAGAAAATATTTTCCTCTTGAAGTTTTTATGGAAAAAATAATCACAAATGTCTTATTTACATTTATAGGAGGATGAGTTGGCTAATTGGATGTGTTGGCAGAGCAAAACTGCCCAGATTTAAAGTTTTAGATCATGCAATTAAAGTAATTTTCAAACATTAAAAATGACAGCCACTCCTTCCATTTATGACATCACGCAGTGGCAAAAATAGACAATTATTTCCTATCTACATAGCTCATGGGTAGTAGAGTAATAATGACTAAGACTTCATGAATAAGAAATGCTTATATTATCATTTATAGTGCTTACATTTTTCACTAGTTAATTCATTTATAACTAATATTTTTTGAGCATCTACCATATGTCCAACCCTCTGGTAAGTACTGGAGTCACAATGGTGAAGGAAATGCAAAAAAATTGCACCAAATTAAAAGCATGAGGTGTCTGCTTTCACAGACACATAAATCTACAGAGGGAGGCTGGCATTAATTACATCATATTAATCAATATATAGTTATAATTGTAACAAGAGCCATATATTAGAAGTATGTGATTCTATTAAAATGTTTAACTGGTAAATCCTGAGGGTTTAGTTTATTGAGAAAACTATTTTTTGCTGAGAAGTAAAAGGGAAGTAAGAGTGAGCTTGATAAAGGAAGTAGGTGGGGGGAGGAAACCACATTCCCTATGCAGGCAAGAGCATTTAGACAGGATCTGTGTGAAGAAGAGCCCTGACGGGTGGATGCAAGACAGCCATTTTTCTGGAAAATCTAAGGTGAGTCAGAGAGTAATATAGCAGTGAGAGCAGGGGAGATGAAGCTGCAGGTTGGTCATAGTCAAGACATAAGTCTTAGATGTCATTAAGAACAACTACATAATTTGTGGGTTCTAGTATAAAATGAAAATGTGGTGTGCCTTTTTCGAAAAGCAGGGGTAAAAAGGCCATTAATGATACTAAATATAAACTTTTTTACTTTTAAAATATTTTATTAATTATAAAATATAGTAGGGGTAATAATCCTGGATGAATGACAACATACACTCAAAAATTCAAAAAAATATATACACTTTTGGTGTCATAATTTAATATGATACAATAAATAGTAATACTTTATGGAAGTTATGTCTTGATTGACTACAAAATTTTCTCATTGGCTTTTCTGCTAATTCATTTAAGTAGAACAACAATATTTATATTTTTAGCAACTTTATTTTCAGCTGATACAATTGTAGTGACGTCAGTCGCTCCTGACAAATGCAAGTTCGCAAATACTTTTTGATAAGTTTTTATTTCACAAGGGGTCTTCCTGTTGATGTAACTTTTATGAAAACATTAAGAGGACTTCACAGATTTCAGCAATATTAGCATAAATTTCTGATAAATTAACTTGAAATATAAATTCTAGAACATCGAGAGCTGATGATTTTCATGGAACAATTTTTTTCTAAAAAGATTTAACTCTTCACACAAATCTATTTTTGTGTAAATCTAATTTAATTTTAAATGCAAATACATACAATGAAATCCAATTGTTTTCTCTGACATAAGCTGTAACTTGCGAAGGTTGTATGAGAAACTGAAAGTGATTTCACTATTTGTATATAATTCAAAATGCCTGTTTTCCATTGGTACATCTTCCAAGAAAAAATTCATTAATAATTGGTTCCCCTGAAGTTTCATATAAAAATAGTGATTTTATCCATTAAATGAAATAACTTTTAAGTTTGATTTCTATTTCTAAGCCTGTAGATTTAGTTTTGCGACACTGCAGAAACTTTCAAAATCATGGATTTAAACTCTTTGAATAAATTGAATAACTATATGATATGCTTTATGGCGATGTCCATGTGCATGTTTTTATTTTGTAATAATTTGCTGGCAACATCTATTGCCCAAGCACTAATAGTTCCCATCCCAGTGCCCAGGCTGAAGAATTAATATTTCTGCAAATGCCACAGGGCCAGCCTCTGGGGACAGATGGGCAAGCTGGCCCCTCCACCTTGGATCCTGGTGCTGACTGGCTTTTGGAGTCCCTCCTTCCCCTGCAGCCTTTGCTGACACCCACCGCTGTTTCTGCTGGTGCTGCCACCATCACCTGCATCCATCTGGGCCCAGGTCCTGCCTGACGTGCCCACCCCTTCAGGGCTCCAGCTCTGCTGACTGCCATGAGGCATACTTGCGCACATCTGCATGCTGCACCAACTGCTAAGCGTGCACACTGCCTGCCGGGTCCTCGGGTTGAGCCCGTGTGTGCATGAGCTGCAGCTGCTGAAGCATTACCATGTGATGTGCTGCCACCCAGCACATCTCCCGCCCACGCACATGCTCCATTGTCCCACGAACCTTCACTTACAAAACACAAGTTGAGAAATAAAAGGGTTTAGAATTTCAAGGCCGTCACAGCAGAACATTAAACCAAACACAGGGCTTTCCTTAGCACAGGGCCCTGTGTGACTGTGTTAAATGTCCGTGAAACCAACTATGGAAGCCACACTACGAAATGTGTTCTTACATAGAAATAAAGGGTGGCATGGCGGTTACCAGAGGCTGGGGTGAAGGAGGAATGGGGAGTGGATGTTGTTCAAAGGGTACAAAATTTCAATTAGGAGGAATAAGTTCTGGGGATCTATTGCACAGCATGGGGACTATAATTAATAATAATATATATTTCAAATCAGCTAAATGAGCAGATTGGAATTATTCTCATCACAAAAAAAGTAAGTATGTGAAGTGATGGATATGTTAATTAGCTTGATTTAATCATTTCACAATGTAAACAAACATACATCAAACTACTACACTGTACCTCATTAATACGTAAAATTATTATTTGTCAATTAAAAATTTTAAAAAAAAGAAATGCATTTGTTTTGCTGAAAAATAATGGGAACCATTGGAATGTGAAGCAGAAGATTGGTATAATGACATACCAGTATCTGCAGTGTGAAAAATGGAATATATTTAAAAAGAAGTAGCTTTGTGTAGGCAGATGTGGTATGAAGAAAAGGGGTAAGTATCGCTCCCCTGGGAGTATCCTCCTGTGTGGGTGAAAGGCGCTTGGACAAGAGTGTTTGTAACTGCTGGTCCTCTCCCCACACCACATGCAGACCCGTCCTAATCCTGTGTGGGTGGCCCTCTAACAGCCACAAGGCCACTAACTGCCGCCTGAAGAGTTTGCACGGCCCCAGCTCAGACCTCAGCATGAATACCCCACAGAGACAAAAATCACACTTGCAGAGACCGGGAGAGTGGTGCTGGAGCAGCAGAAATGGGCAAAAACTTTCACGCTACTGTGAGGAAAGAACAGGGACTTGACTTTAGTCCATTAATTTGTCCTTCACATACGCCTTAAATTCTTAAGAAACTCAAGCATTTGAGAGATTTCTTCAAACCACTCAGACTGCTTGGTGGGGGAATGCACAGACATGAATATGTTCTACTCCTTTCCTGGAAGTGGATAAATACCGGCAGAGAGGGGCAGGAACTTGAGGCTGATTGACACCAAAACACTTCTTGGTATTTACGGATAACTGAGATCCTTGGGGCCTGAGTGGTAACAAATTAAAAAGGAGAGACGTTGACTATACTACAATCTATCTTTTGTGAAAATCTGATATTCATATCATTTTATTCTTCTTGCATATTCCTTAAATATTTGTAGAAAGTCTGGTCCAGTTGTTTTAAAATGTTAGCATGCATAATAATTTCCTGGGGAATTTGTTCAAATGTGAATTCCTTGGCTCCCACCAGAAATACTGATTCAGTAGGTCGACAGGGGGATTCTGGAATATGCACTTTTAACAGACTTCTCCAGCTGATTTTGATGTAGTTAGTTCAGGGATCATGCATTAAGAAATAATGCCTTAGGTTTTTAAATGTGAACCTAAAATTTCTACATAAGGGAAATTCAAACTATATAAAATATATTGTGAGAGATTCTCTAATGCTGTGGATTCAGCAAAAAGTCATATCCAGTAAAGTGTTATTGGCTAGTAATACTTCAAAAAGTAAAGATGGAGTTCCAAGTTTAACTGTAACTAATCCTGCATACTATATCTGCTTTTAGAGTTTCATAAGACATTTAAAAATATTAGAAACTAAGAGTTCTTAGATTAAAGATACTCTTTAAAAGTTTATTTAAATCAAAGTTTAGTATACTCGGTAGAGTATGGAATATTTTTAATCCATTTGTCACCTCTTAATACGTAGACTCTTGTTGTATATCAGTAGCAGTATATCTTAGGATATAAGAATTTCTGAGAAACAATGTTTGTAAATGTTGCTTTTGTAGTTGAAGAGGATCATACACCACACACACACACACACACACACACACACACACATGCACACAAATACACACATGCATACAACATGGGTGTGTCTATTTAACATAAATATGCATATATGCATACATATTTAGGAGACAATCACGGAAATTTGAATTCTGAAACATTTAAGATTGATAATTTTTTAAGACAAGAAAATTGGTTTTGTTGTTATGTTAAAAGGATGATTCTCTAATATTTTAAAGATACATTCCGATATATTTATAGATTAAATTACTGATGTTTGAGACTTACTTGTAGATAATTGGGGTGGGTGCTGTGGAAGTAGGAAAGGATATGGATGAAACAAAGTTGCATACGAATTGACTATTATCAACCCTGAGCAATGTACACATGGGAGTTCCTTATGCTATTTTTTCTACTTCTGTGTGTTTGTGATTTTCACTAATAGTAAAACACAGAAAAAAAATGATGGGGGGGGGAGAGTGAATATTTATATACAAAACAGGGAGGAACATTTCCCATTCAGCTTCTAAAGTGACTAAGAATGACTACGTTGAAGAGCATCCTAAGTAGAAGTGACAAACATTCATGAACAGCTCATAAAGTTATAAAATTTTAATACTTACCATTTCAATCTATGTCAGTGAAGTAAACCTTGTTATATGAAAACAGCTGCATCTAGCAATCTCTTATAAAGAAGTAGAATATGTGACATGATGTTTTGGATGCAATGTGAATTTTTTACTCAAATTCACATTGTCATAATAGCCAATGATGTTTTCAGAATGTGTCTTTAGTTACGAAGACCCCAGCAGACATGGAAACTAATTATGTCAAAACTTATGTCAGAATCATTTAGTATGATTTATTTAAACATAAATGGGACTGGTTCTCTGTACCAATGGCCAAATGCACTATTGTATATCATCATTTCTAACCACATTTTTAGAAGCCAGATCATGACCATTAAATGTGTAATTGGTTTTACCTGAGCATACAGAAAATACAATTTTGGTTACTCTTTTTGTGGTGGTGGTGGCGTTTTTCTTTTGTACCTTCCAATCAGTTGAAATCTCCATTTATGAATGATAATCTTTCAGTGTTGCTTTTCAGAACAATAACTGCTAAGGTGTTTCTAAAGTTATAAATTCCTCTCAAAGGATGGAAAATGTATAAAAAAATTACCAAACTCTTTTCCCTCTGTACGAATATGGGGCTCTGCCTTCATTTATCTATGACATTATAGAATATGTTGCTAAGATACCAATACAAAGTAAACTAGTGTATAAATAGCACTTCAAACAGGTAACAAAAATCTCTGATATTTTCTCTCATTGCTTGTGATGACTAGAAATAAATACTTTGAAATTTGATCTTCTTCCTAATTTCTCAGAATCTCAAATTATACTATTAACATATTAACCCTTTCCACTGCCCTTTATTTCTTCTTCTGTATACCTGCTTCAATATGATATTGTATTCTTTCTAACTGTAGAGATTTCATTAGCATTTCTTTTAGTCAAGACCTGAAATTGACAGACATTTTTCCAAAGAAGACATACAAATGGCCAACAGGTATACGAAAAGGTGTTCAGCATCACTAAGCATGAGGGGAATGCCAATTAAAACTATGACGAAATATCACCTTACACATGTCATGATGGCTGTAACCAAAAAGGCCAGATAAGTGTTAGCTGAGGTGCAAAGAAAAGAGAAGCCTCATACACTGTTGATGAGAATGTTAATTGGTATGGCCATTATGAAGAATACTATGGATGGTCCTCAAAAATTAAAAATAGAACTACCATATGATCCAGCAATCCCTTTCGTGGGTATGTATCCAAAGGAAATGAAACCATTATGTCAAAGAGATATCTGCATGCCCATGTTCATTGAAGCACTATTCATAACAGCCAAGATTGGGAGGCAACCTAAGTGTTCATCAATGGATGAATGCATAAAGAAATTGTGGTATATAAACACAATGGAAATGTTATTCAACCTTAAAAAAGAAGGAGATACTGCCATTTGTGACAACATATACGAACCTATAGGACATTATGTTAAATGAAAAAAGCCAGGCACCTAGAGAAAATTACTGCATGATCTAAATTATATGTGAAATATTAAAAAGTCAAGTACATAGAAACAGACAGTTGAATGGTGGTTACCAGGGGTGGGGAGGTAGGTGAAATGGGGAGATATTGATCAAAGGGTACAAAGTTACAGTTGTGTAGGATGAATAAATCTAGAATAAATCTAGAGATCTAATGTACGGCATGATGACTATGGTTAATAATACTGTATCATCTACTAGAAATTTCCTAAGACATTCAACTTCAGGTGTTTTCACCACATGCACACAAAAGAGGAGATGTGATATGTTAACTTTCTTGATTTTAATAATCTTTTTTACTAAGTATATGTATATCAAAATATGTCATACACCTTAAATATATAAAATTTTTTAAATTAATGAGAAATCTCTCAGGTTTTATTTGAAAGCATCTTTATTTTGTCTTCATTTCAGGGGATTCTTTTATTAGGAATAGAATTCTTATTGGTATTATCTTTCAGCTCTTTAAAACTTTCATTCCATTGTCTTCTGGATTTTCTTTTTTCTGTTGCTATATCAACTGCCAGCCTTGTTGTTTTTTTGAAGATAATATATTTTTTTTAATGTGAATTATGTTTCTTTCCCTTGGTTTTACTCCTTTGTGCTTATTTAAGCTTTCCTTTGTATTTATTCAAATTGAGATTCATACAGTTTCCTGAATCAGATGCCTGTTGTAATTTTCAGTTTTTAAAAAATCTCTGGCAAATATTTCTTCAAATATTTCACATGTCTAATTTTCTTTGTCTCCTGTCTTCTTCTTTGGGAACAAAATTTTATATATATATTAAAACTATTCCCTATATTCCCATGCCATCCTTATGTTCCTTTCTGTTTTTCCTATTGCATTTTCTCTCCTTGTTGCAATCTGGATGTTTTCTATTCACATCTTCTCCCCTTTACTGATTCTCTTTTCTTCTGTCATCCAAAAGACCACCAGATGGCTAAACAGGAGAAGAGAGAGCTTTATTGGTAATACTGGTTTGCAAGCCCGGAAGAGACAGTGTCTAACATGTGCTGAAGGTGTCTTCTTTCCGAAGAGGGGAAAGATAAGTTGGGTTTTATGTCTTGCAGGGCCTGTATCATACACATTCAGCAGGTTGGGGGGAAAACTGCACATATATATGAGGGGAGCCAAATGCATGTGAATGGGTAGACATGTATGCTACATAAATCCCATGTCACTTCGAGGCAGGATTTTAGCATTAAAATGAGGTGGATTTGCCTCTTTACTGTCAAAAGGTGAACCACAGAACACAAAGACAGTTTGTGCACAATATCTGTAAGTTGGCTGAAACTGGCTTAAAGTCTGCAATAGTTTATGAGAAGAGAATGCTTGTGAGGTCAGTCTTCTGTCCAATCAGAGCTATAGTGGTATAGATCAGCCTGATAGCTCCTATTGTTAGAGAGTTTAGCAAGGGTGTAGTTTTTATCGCAGTCTTGTGAAGTTAGAAATTTGCCATGCCAGCCAGGCTGCGAACCCTCAACCCATAGGTAACTTTTGTTTTCTTCATTTTAGGGACCTGACTTAGTTAAGATAAAGGAGCATCTATTTTGGTGTCTCAGACCACACTACTGTAATCCATTCTGGTGTTAAAACAATTTACTATGTTCTGAATATTAGCATTTGTACTTTTCAGTTCTAGAACTTCCAACAGATTTAGAAGAGAAGCCATTTCCCTTTTGAAATTTTCCATCTTGTCATGTCTTTTTTGGAGATAGTAATCAAATTATTGTAAAGCCGTTGTCTAAGAACTGCAGTGTTTCCATAAGCTGTGTGACCTGTTAACCATTGCCTGCTTTTTTCTTTGGGTTTTGATAATCTGCTCCTGGTTCCAGCTATTCCTGGTAATGTTTTATTGAATGCCAGACATTGTGGATCAAAAATGTAGATGTATTCATCATATTTTTCACCAGGAAGATTCACTTTTTTTATGCAGGCAACTGAGTCAGGATCTCAGTTATTTTAAGTCCTGATCAATTTTTTTTTGTTTTGTTTTGTTTTATTTTTTCATAGTCCTTCGGTGTCCTCACTCAAGGTTATTTAGCTGACTGCATTCTATTTGGTTTATCCTGAACTTTGATTTTTGTCTCCCTTGCACTATGAGACTACCAAAATTTATGCTGAGGTATTTTCTATTTTGTTTTATTTCTTGCATTCCTGATTCATATTGCTTAGGAACTGCAAATATCTGGAAGAGAAAAACAGCAGAAAATGTTGGGCTCAACTACCTGAGCTTTTCTTTTATTCCAGATATTCCACCTCATGTTGCAAATACTTTGGCTATTGTCACAATTCCATTAAACTGCTATTCTTACTTATTTTTTAATATTTTGACAATAGTTGTGGTTGGCATCAGTGGGAGGCTGGTATGATAAAATTACTTCAAGTAGTCAAGACAGAAAATTCCCCATTATTATTAATTTTTCATAATAAATTGTGTATTGGTGGAAATATTTAGGCCATTTATCAGTAGGTTTTTAGATAATATTAATAGCTTGAAGAATATTATGATTGATGTCAGTTGGAAAAAGAAATAAGTGTTATTTTGGACCAAAGTAGAAACTCTTAACATAGAAACATTCTAATTGTTTATTCAACCATTTATTCAAAATCATTTAATTAGTAATGAATTCTTACCTTTTTTCAGGTATATATCAGTATGATTTCCAAACAAAAGAAACCAAACTGAACTGAGGAGACATTAGAGGATTTCAGTCATAATAGTAACAAAATCTTGTCTACATTTTAATAAGGACACTCTAGCTTCTAGAAGGGAGACAAAGAATCAGGACAAATACTTTTGAAGCCATAGCTAGATTTCCAATTTTAACATTATTAACATTTTATCTGAATAATTCTTTGTTGCATGTGTGTTGGAGGGTAGATTTGGTGTGTGTGTATGGAGGGCATGTTCTTTGCACTGCAGGATTTTTAGCAAGATCCCCGACCTCTATCTATTAGATGTTAGTAGACCCTTCAGTTGTGATAACCAAGACTATCTGTATATAAGGCCATATGCCCCCTGGGAGACAAAATCTCCCTGGTTGACCACCTCTGTGCTAAAGCAATACTCTGGGAAAGACATGGCAGTAGTGACTTAAATTAAAGTTTCAGAATTGAAGTGCTGCAAAGTGGTTAAATTCTGTATGATTCTTGAAGCTGAAACTATTTGCCGAACAATTTGATATGTGGGTTGAAAGAAAGAAAAGAGTAAAAAAAAAAAAACAATGACCTCAAAGATTTGATCTGAACAACTGTCAGTGTAGACTGACTGTCATTAATATAGTGGGGAAAGACTACAGTAGAAGCAAGTTTTGGGAGTAAGAATCAGGAGTTCAGTGTTAGAGTATAGTAAATTTGTAAGCAAAGAGTATAACATAAGCAGTTGCATTTTGGGATTAAGGGGAGATAATTGCTTTGGGAGCCAGTTTGGGAACCAGTTTATACATGGTATTTAAAACCATAAGACTGGATGAGACACCAAGTGAGTGGGGGTAGATATAGCTATAAAATGAATACTAAGAGAGAGAGGAAAAAAAAAAGATATATGTATAAAAATACATATATGCATAAATGCATAGATTGATATAGCTGTAAACTAGAGTACCAGTTTAAGAAATCTAACATTTGAATAATAGGGATTTCAGGAAAAGGAATGGAGTAAAATACTAAATTATTCAAGGAAATATTTTAGGATCAAGGAATATGAATTTCTAGGATGACAAAGCCTACTAAATGCCTAGTTTAATGGTTTAAGATTGATTTACACTATGGCATATTATCTTGAAATTGCGGGAAACAGGATTCTAGAGAAAGAGACAGAAAAGATGTCACAAACAACACATCTGAAATTAAAATGATTTAAGCTTTCAGAGGAGAGTAAAATCTCCAAATTTCTGGAGTATAATGATTTCCAATCTAGAATTTTATTTCCAGCTAAACCATCAATCAAATGTAAGCATAAAATATATTTTCAAACATGAAAGATTTTTTAAAAATTGTATCTCTTTTGAATTCTTTCTCGAAAGCCCATTAGGAGATTCAATCTACAAAATAAAGTATATTAAGAAAGAGAAAGGCATGGTATTTAGGCAACAGAGCTCCAATGTACAAGGGAAGGATGATGTTGAAGGGAGACACTAAGATAGACTTGGGGAATGAATTACTGTCGAATCCGTAGAAAATTAAGCAAAGAAACAAAAGAAGGGAAAACAAACACAGGAAAATCAAAGTGAATACTCTGAAATAAACCTTGGAGAGAGAAAAACAAATAAACAAGAAAACCGGTGTGATGGAGTCTTTATTTTTCCACATGTAGCAAGCCAGAAATGATGTTTAGTCTTTATTTAATATACTTTTCCTCTTTGCACATACAGTGCATAAGACTAGAATGTTTTATATCCTCTTAGCCAAATGCAAAACTATCTGCTCACACATGTGTTTATGTAAATTAAAATCTGCATTCAACACTTATCATATTCTACTACAGACAGAGTATAATTTAATTTCATAAAGTTATGATGGTCAATATATTCCAGTTTACTTGAAGGTACCATTACCCATTTTTCTTCCATTTCAATATTTAAATGATTTAGAATAAATATTAAAAGATTACCAAGAACCCCAGAGTAAAAGAAACAATGAAGAACCAGTCTAGAGAAAGCGTTGTCTAAAATTTGAGATGTCTAAATGAGAAAACATTTCTTTTCTAAGTATCATGCAAGATTACACTAAATATTTTCCTAGCAAATAATAATGTAAAATATAAACATAGATCTTTTATATTAACAAATAATCAAAACAGGGCCTGACATCTGTTTAAAAAGAGGATGTACTGCAGATTCTGCTTAATAAATTAGATATGACGACTACACTGTTTTAAAAGTGTTAGTACAGCCATAAACATTTGGGTGCAGATGTCTCTATTATAGCATAGCTTTTGCTCTTTTGGGTGGATGGCTTGCTATTGCTAGATCGAATGGTATTTCTATTTTTAGCTCTCCGAGGTATCTCCAAATTCTTTTCCACAGAGGTTGCACTAATTTGCAGTCCCACCAGCATTGTAAGTGTGTTCCTGTCTCTATAGCCTTTTTATATAGCAGACTTTCCACAGTTTTGTACATCCCTACGTTCTGCTCATGTCATGTTCCAAAGAGGGGAGTCTCGTGGGAAGGGGTGGCTGGCCTCTTGGTTTTGTGCAATTACTCAAAACCCAAGCATCTTTCCATCTCAGCAGCTCCACTCCTGCCAGAACCTCAGAGTTCTTCCCTGGATCCACTCGACGATTTTGCCAAAGCAGCAGTCATCACTGTCCCAGCAGAACAGGAGCATGTGCTAACGTCTTTGCAAACCTAACAAATGGCCAGACCCAAGATGACGCAATGCGCTTTCACTGGCCTACAGAGAGGATGATGTCACAGACTTTGGCAATGATTTTCATGAAGTAGCAAGATACCAAGTCCAACTGTCTTACGAATTTCAAGAGTGTATGTTACCAAAATGCAAGGTAGAACCCTCGACTTATCATGGATTTTTAAAATTCAGTAGAAATAAATGCATCACTAGGTAAAAGTTGTGATTTAGAAATAGGCAATGTTCGAATTGTACAAACAAACCTCAAAAAAAGGCAGACGCTATTCAATCCTTTTAAATTCTCTCCCACTACTGATTTATGTAGGAAGGTTACGCAGTTCCACGCGGCACATGCAGAAGTCTTATTTCATTCCGGACGCTTGTTCTTCCCTAAACAAAAGTGTATTATAATTCTGCTGCTATCAAAGCAGCTACCTTGGAGATATGAACATTCTACTACACCAATTTAGACTACGTGGGCTGACAAATATTTGCCAATGAGGGGCAGCAGAAAGTTGGTTTTCTATTAATAGCTAAACTGAAATAATGCTTTTCATCAAGTTCCAAAGAAGAAAAATAAATCTAATAAAACATTAAGGAACTGAATATTTGAAAAAGGCTTTCTGAACTGTAGAAATTATACCAATTATACCACAGATTGTTCATCATATATCTAATTACACGTTTGCCAAAAAATGAGTCAGACTAGCAATAAATTAGTCTTATTCTTCACATTTTTCTTCAATCACTGCCAACTTTAATACTATTTATTCAAATATTTATTTTGTTGAATGACTGAATATGGCACTTTCTAATTACTACTAATAATTATATATGAACAAACATTGAGTGTTTACTATGGCCAGACTGTTTTAGGTACTTCATGTGGATTGACACCGTTAATCTATTCAACAGTTCTATGAATATCGCAATTCCCATACTATGGATTGCCTGTATATCACAGGTTTGGTTGGGATGAAATACAATTTTTTATTACTTTTTTAGTAAAATAAAAGCCAAAGGGAGGTGAGATGGAGGCGGAAGTTCCTTTCTAAAAGGAGGGTGTCTTCAGACGGGAGAAACTGCGGAAGGCAGAACCAGAGTGGGCAGGGCAGGAACGCGGAGGGGCAGGAGAGAGAAGGCTCAGATTCACAGGTGAGCAGTAATGAAAAAAGATGAACAGCATTCATGAGAAAAAAGACAAAAAGACCTGTTGTTATGATGCCCATTCAACAATGTACTGTATGATAAGGCAAAAATAGATAGAATAAGAATTGTACTGGAAGAAAAAAACTGCCATTATAAACAAACAAAAGAATCTACTGATAAAGTAATAAAAGTTCTAAGTGAATTTATCAAATGTCACACTGCTGGTGACGACACAAACTGGAACGAATACTCTGAACAAATACCTTATTATCCAATAACTCCATTCTTAAGTACATGCCTTACAGAACTATGTATACAATAGTTGAATGAAAACCCTATTTCCCAACATTTCTATTCCTTAGTCTATACCTAATAGAAACACATACACTGATAAAGCAACGATCTGCCTAGGAATGTTTACAGCAATGGTGTTATCCACAAGGGTCAAAAATCAGAAAGAGTCGAAACGTCCACCAACAGCTCAACAGATAAATTGTGTACACTTACAGAATGGAATACTCTTCAGCAGTAAAAATAAATTAATCTACTTACAACATAAATGAATCATATAAACATAATATGAATAAAAGGAGAGCGACACAAATAAATACATTCTGTGTGGTTCCATTTAAATAAACTTCCAAGAACAGGTAAAACATCCGTAAGTTTAGACTAGAGATTCGCTCTCAGGAAGTGGAGTTGGAAGTAAGGGAATAACTAGGATAGGGCATGAGGGGGAACTTTGGGGCTTTGGGGGAATTAAAAAAAAAAACTACCATGAGATAAAAGTATGTGAACATGTGATTAAAAGAACATACTGGAGGCTGAGTACAGTGGCTCATGCCTGTAACCCACCAATTTGGGAGGTTGATGTGGGAGGATTGCTTAAGGTCAGGGAGTTTGAGACCAGCCTGGGAAACACAGTGAGACCCCGTCTCCATAAAAAAATAAGAAAAATCAGCCGGGTGTGGTGGTGCATGCCTGTAGTCCCAGCTACTCAGAAGGCTGAGGCAGGAGGATCGCTTGAGCCCAGGAGCTGGAGGCTGCAGTGGGCTATAACTGTGCCACTGCACTCTGGCCAAGGCAACAGAGAAAGATCCTGTCTCTCAAAAAAATAAAGATTAAAAAAAAAGAATACACTGAACACCTGGAAAAACTAGCACAAAACAGTCAACACTAAGAAATGTTCTTTAAGGTCTGAAAATTAAAAAAAAAAATCCTTTGAACATAAAGACACATGAAGGAAACAAAGTTATATTGGCATCAGATAAACAGGAACACCTTATGCCAAGAGTTGAAGGAGCAAGATCTTAAGATATTCAAAACAAGAAAAGGTGAGCCCAGGATTTTAATTTTAGACAAACCGATCCTCAAATATTAACGTAAAGACCACAAGAAAACTTGTAAGGGCTCAGCGAAACTGTTCCCATGAATCTAGTCGTGAGGAAGCTCCCAGAGAATGAATTTCTGAAACAGTCAGAGCAGCTTCTGGAGAAGGAGCGATGGCACCATTGGCTCTACTGGACTGAACTAAAGGTCAACAGTGGGGCTAAGAGTAAACAGTAGGATTTAACTCTTTAGGATCTAGCAGTACAGGTCAAATGCAACTGTCAAAAATTAGGAAGAGAAAGGAAAAAATATCTGGAAAATAAATAAGCTCACTCATTATCTGGAAGAAAAAAATAGTGTTTTAAATTAGAATTTGGGAAGAGCAAGGTAAAGGAATTTCTATTGGTCACTGTTAGCAGCCAATACACAGTATGTAAGGAGAAAAAGCCTCGATTCTAGAAATCTACCTTAAAACACACAGTGACAAGATATGTGTAAAATAGCCTGATAAACCTTATCAGGCCAAAAAACAAGAAAGTAATCAAATCCCAGTGGAGTTGTGTCAAAAGACCGAAACAAAACGCATGGGTTAACTTCAAGGGGCTCCCATTGGCCACAGATACGGTAATTTGAGCATCAAAAAGAATAGTAACTAGAGTAGACTGAAACCCATCAAATATACAAAAATCCTTGAGTTCATAATGACACTAAAAGCAATTATTACTGACTCACTTTGGAGGGTGTGAGAGCACCAGAACAATATTCTGAAAAGTATTAAGTTAAAGGAAAGACTCAAGCATGTATCCTCTTGCTCCTGTTTAAACTGTAATTCAAAATAATCTAAGAATTGACAATGAAAAATTGTTCTGCCCAATTATAAGAAAGTGATTAAATGAATTATGGTATAAGCAGCTGATGAATTACAATAATGCCACTAAAACTTAACGATTACAAAGTTTGGTGGTAACTAACAAATAGGGATCTCTTCTCCATCATAAGCTGCACTAAAATGATATATTTTTTAAATTAAAAATAATGGAAATGGAGAGTCAGAAAACTAGAGACTTCAATAAATTCTAGAAAAAGGAAGCCACGGCACAGAACTAGAATAAACTAGCTAACTGTGTTGAAAAGAGACAATTTGGCCCAGAGGACGCTGTCCTGCTCAGGGCTCAGGGATGCCAGCATGGGGAAAGGCGGGGGGGTGGGAAGTGGGTGCTGAACCCCGAAGTACTGAGGGGCTCCTTTCCTTGGCCAACCCAGAATGCCAAGCAGCCACCTAAGCCCCAGGCAGCAGATCTTGGGATTCTTTGACCAGAAAACTGAAAAGCCATGGAGAAAAATTCCTCTGTATTTTGGAATTTGCAACCTCTCCTCCTACAACCAACAGTAGCCGATTTTTCATCCTTTCACTCTGAAGCAGGGTTTTTCAATCTTGGCACTACTGACATCTTAGGCTAGATAATTCTTTTTTTTGGAGACAGGGTCTCGCTCTGTTGCCAAGGCTAGAATATAGTGGCATCATCATAGCTCACTGCAGCCTCAAATTCCTGGGCTCTCAAGTAATCCTCCTGCCTCAGACTCCCAAGGAGCTGGGCTATATGAGTGCACCACCAAGCCTGGCTAATTTTTTCCATTTTTAGTAAAGACGGAGGGGGTCTCGCTCTTGCTCAGGCTGGTCTCAAACTCCTGGCCTCAAGCAATCCTCCCACTTCAGCCTGGCAAAGTGCTAGGATCACAGGTGTGAGCCATCGTACCAGCCTGTATAATTCTTTATTGCAGGGGACTATCTCGTGCATTGAGGGATGTTTAGCAGCATCCCTGGGGCCTCTGCCTGCTAGATGCCAGTAGCACCCCCTCCTCAAGCCATGACAAATGTCTCTGGATATTGCCAAATGAGAAGGGCAGCAGGCGGAGCAGGGATCGACCCCCAGTTGAAAACTACTGCTCTAAAGTGAGTCCATCAGTCACCAGGCCTTGCTTCAGCACACAGATCTGCTAATTAGCTTTCTAACACCTCACTATTAAATACAGTCAGAGGACCAAGAATTAGCAGACATTTGAGGAAAGCCTCCAACAGGATAAACACCAAGCAGGCAAGCAGATCAAAAAAAAAAAAAAAGTCCCAAAGTAAACAAGGATTCTGAATGAAATGAAGTGAATCTAAAATAAAAACAAAACCATTCTACCGAGCACCCATCAACAAATAGAATAGCATGGTGTTAAAAGCACAGAAGTTGAGTACCAGACCACCTGGGTTTGAGGCCAGCTCCACAACCTAACTGTTTGTGCAGGCTGTCAAAGCAGTTCTGCTGATCTTTACAATTACTGTCTGTCTGCTGTCTCTTAGGGTTGCTGGAAGAGCTAAACAAAAGCACTTGGAACTTTGAAAAGCTCATGGAACACAGGAAGTGATCAATGAGTGTTTTGTTTATTTTAATTATCCTCAGAAAGATTCTATAATGTATCCACGGAATAAGACTAGGATGTTATGAAAAAGGAACAGAGACACCCCTTCCAAATTTAGTGGAATTAAAATCTTTACAGCAAATTTTTCAAAAATTAAATAGAAAGGAAGTAAAAATTGAAAAAGCAAAAAGGAGAAGAGAAATGAGACTACTAATCCAGAAAGACCAATATCCACCTAAAAGAACTTACAGAAAGATGGAAGAGAAAAGAGCTGAGAGGAGGAAATTATCACAGAAGTAAGAGCTGAAGGGCACAAGTCCCCACGACTAAAAGGTCCTTGGATGCAACTACCGCAATGACACTTAGCATTGTGACATTTCTCCTCCCACCTACTTGTAGCTAGTTAACTCTCAAGCAACCTTCAGATCTCATTTAACTCACTCAGTGGTCACTTTTTCAACAAAACTTCCCAGACTCTTGAGCAAACATCCACTGCTTCATCCATCGCATACTTTAAGCACCAAAAACCTGTCCAAGTCTGTTATAATTTTACACTTATTCAGGAGACTGAGTATTGGTTCCAAGAGTCATGTGACTCAAGACCATCAGGCCTGTTTTTTACCTTGTATCCCCATCACATAACATGATCTACGATAAACATTCAAATATGTCATATGAACGAGCTACATAACATAATTACGGATCCCTGGGAAATATAATAACGTTATTAATCATAAATATCTCTACGAAAAAGTTCCACAGTTCTTTACATGACATAAGAAAATTTCCCAAGCTGTTCATACTGCTCTGGCCTGATCTGCTGCTTGTTTTAACCCATCTGTGACAATACTGACAAGTTACTTGAGCTTGGTCTGAGATGTCCTAAAGCTGTGGTCCCCAAGCCCGGGCCATGGACCAGTACTGGTCCGTGGCCTGTTAGGAACCACGCCGCACAGCAGGAGGTGAGAGGGGAGCAAGGGATGCTTCCTCTGTATTTGCAGCCGCTCCCCATCACTCGCATCACTGCCTGAGTTCTGCCTCCTGTCAGATCAGTGGCGGCCTTAGATTCCTGTAAACTGCGCGTGCGAGGGATCTAGGTTGTGCCCCCCTATGAGAGTCTAATGCCTGACGATCTGAGGTGGAGCTGAGGTAGTGACGCTAGCGCTGGGGAGTGGCTGCAAACACAGATTGTCATTAGCAGAGAGGTTTCACTGCACAGAGACCATAATAAACCAATTGTCTGCGGACTCATATCAAAACCCTGTCAGTGAGTGGCAAGTGACAATGTAATAATAACAGAAATAAAGTGCATAATAATTGTAATGTGCCTGAATCATTCCGAAACCATCCCCAACCCCGCACCCCATCTTTGGAAAACTCTTCCATGAAACCAGTGCCTGGTGCCAAAAAGGTTGGGGACCACTGTCCTAAAGGAATGAGCGCCACCTAGTGGAAGTACATAGGATTAAAAAGTAGCTTGAGGCACTACCTAGATTTACCAGGCACACAATAGCGACCAACCAAATATTTATTCAAATTAAAAGCCAAACATGGACGCCAACTTTGTCAAGTAACGGAAACTAAATCTTTTTCATCTGTATAATTTATAACATAACAAGCTGAATAAACAAAATCCACAAATAAAATTTATTTTTGAAGTGGCAGTTAACATTGTTGAATTTAGCTTTTAACTGAACTAAAACAAAGAAATGAAAACGATGAGGAAAAAAGCAATCATAGACGCTAGGCTAAATAAGTGCAGAAGCAAATGAAGTTACAATTAAAACACTAATTGCGCATGAAAATACAGTTTGGTATATTAAAGGCTGGCTTCAGTTAAATTAGGAAAGCTCTTTCATCAGAGCGTGGGCTGTGTGTTGTATGTTGACGCTGACAGCCCTTGCTCACTAAGCAAAAATATCCATGTGAAATTTAGTAACGAAACAAGGGAATATAAGAACAACATAGATGTATTTGTCTTCCATTTTTACTAGTAATGAGAAAGGAACACAAAATCAAAGAAGGTGTGATCTGGCACGGCACACTCCTATGCTGTTGCATTACACTGGAACAATCAAGTTAATGAGAGACACTTAAAATACACATCACCCTTTCCCAAGCCTGCCACAGTGCTTAAGAGGCAGATGCATGTCTATCAAGAAAGAAACTGCAGAAGTTACAAAGTTTTGATGAGAAAATGAATATTAACTTTTTACAGTGTAACTGTCAGATCAAGAGCAACCACTTAAAAATAACCTCATGGAATGTTAACGACTGCATTTATTTTAACTTCTACATCACTAAGCTATATTTGAAAAATAGAACTGAAATGTAATATAGTGAAGATACTTGTTAGAATTAAGTAGGTTAGACTGGGAATAAACAACCCCCTAAATCTTAGCGGCCTGTAACACGAAGGTTTCTATTCTCCCTGGTGCTCTCTGTGCACTGCATGTCCTCTAAGAACTTTGCTCCAGGTGCTCAGACCCAGGTGGAGAGAGCTGCCACCACCTGGAGCATCACCAGTCAGCAGGGGGCTGGAGGGATGGGGAGATGAGACCAAAAGTGCACTGGCTCCTACAGGCTTCTGCCCGGCAGTGACGCACTTCATTTCTGCTCCCATTTTATTGACTAAACAAGTCACGTGGCCATAACTAATGTCAAGAGGCGGGGAAATCCAATCTTACAGTACCTGTGAAAAGCATAACCACAGGGTAGATGGATGGGTGGATGGATGGAAGGAAGGAAGGATGGTGGATAGCTGAATGGGTATATAGGTAGATAAGATACAAAAAACTTTTTTGATTCAGAATGGATCATTTGAAATTAATTTTATATATACAAAAGCTTATAATTTTACTTCTAGGTTCTTTATAATAAATTTACATTAATGTCTTATTTACAGGATTACAACAAAGTGTTTTATGTAACATTTTGAAACTTTAAAAAATACTAAATTTGAAAATGTTAAAAATTTTCTAAGTTATTTTATGTGAAAATGGAAAAGAATTATAAAGCCAATCTAATTCAATAATTTCCTTTGACAGTATATTATTTCTAAACCATAATCACCAAAAAACACTGCTAATTCCTCCTACTTTTATGGAGAGATGGTGACAATAACTTTCATCTTAAACCAGCTGGATTAAAAAAAATCTTTATTAATTGACATCTGTCTATAATAAAGAGAACACAACTTATGCTACAACTTTTAAGTTGATTGAAAAAAACAAACTGTGCTCATCAGTTATTTATGAATAATCATGATACTTCAATAGACAAATTCAATGTGATATGAGCATCTATTACTGTGCCCCAAAGCAGACACTCAAGTATTTGTGAAATGAATGAAAAACAAAATGGGCAAGAAAGAGCCTGGAAGGGAAGGTTATATAGTCTCTCTTAAGCCCTCTCTCTTGAACACCTACTAACTACTCTTCGAGACAATGTGGAATAAACACAGATAAATTATACACAGATCCTGCCCGAAAAGAACTTCACTCAATGAACAACTATACCCATAATTACACTAGGTGCTCAAAATACATTCTATAGATGCTTCTAACCAGATGAGAATATTAGATCAGTGCAAACAGTCTCAGAGGACCCCTCTCAAGCCAGCATATAAAAATAAACCAGACCTCAGACTTGGCTGGGGGCTACATACACCTCAGGCTCTTACACACGCTCTCAGTGAGACCCACTGAGCTAATTAAGGATTTTGTGTTTAACGGTGGTTCTGTAAAGGTGCCATTGCTTCTGCATTTAAGACGGAGAGAAGGCTTTCTGTGTGGATGTATGTTTTAACACTTACGATAAATTATTAGAAAGGATGGAATGAGCACAGACCAGGAGATATTTACAATGTATACAAAGATCCAACGTCAGAATATATGAAGTAATTCCCACATATCAACTAGAAAAAAGATAACCACGGGGGAAAAAAACAGGAAAAGGATATAAAAAGGAAACCAAAGTGGTCCATAAACACATGTCCAACCCCCGGTATTCAAATAAACAAGGAGATAGCATTTAGAACCAATCCTGTTGGCAGAAATTAAAATCTAACAATTCCAAGTGTTGAAATGGATGGGAAGTAATGGAATCGTGGCACCATCACTTAGCAGGGCAATTTGGCAACATCTGATGAAGTGAGACGTACATCTCTACAGTCTAGCAAACCCATTCTTGGATGTGATACAGAAGCAACCACATATGCATACCAGGGGAACCTAAACTAAAGTGATTTACTGCTTGTTTCCAGTAGTGACAAGGAGATAAAGGCATTTCTGGACATAGGGACATAGGACTCTTGTACCCACAGGGCCACTTTCAATGTAAATACCCAAAAAGAGGAGAAAAGATACTTCGTGATCTAGTCCCATAATGCCATACATTGCAATGGAAATGAATGAATTAGAGCTTATTTCATCCGTAAGTAAATATCGCTAACAAAATGTTAAGCAAAAAAAGCAAGTTAAAGAAAGATGCATTAAGTATGATTCCACTTATAAAAGTTTAAAACATAAAAAATAATATCGGTCATTGTAAATACAAACTCAAGACGAAAGTTAACTCTGGCAGGCAAAGGAAAGGATTATTAACAAGGGAGGGGCGTGTTCAGACTTCATCTGAATCTGTAATATTTTCTCTCTTAAGCCGTGTGGTGAATACATGGGTGTTCAATATATTGTTCTCATTTTAAATGTCCAAAATATTCCATAACATTTTTAAAGTGAAGGAAACGTTAGAAAACGCACACTTAGCCAACTCGAGAACTTTTTCAAGAATTTCTAATCATAGACTGTATTAATTTTCATTGCAATTTTAAAGAGTGAGAGCAAAGAAATAAAAAGGCAAGAACAAACGTTTATTAGGGTAAGAAAACACCATCCTGAAAAAATAGCTATGTCACCAAAGGGACACTGAAAAGACTGGTGCAAACTCGGGCATATAGCACTGAACACGGCTGACAAAACGAAAGAAAGAAATTGAAAATGAGGAAGATGATGATAATACTGACTTACTATGTACCAGATACTAAAGCACATTTCATATATTAATTCATTTAATCCTCATAACAAGCATACAAAGTAGGTACTACTATTACTTCCATTTTATATATAAGGAAAGTAAGGACATACGATAGTGTTATTTTTCTTATTCTTGGCACAATATTCTCGGCCCAGCCAGAATCCGAGTCCAGGCAACGCAGCTCCACGGCACTGGCTCAGAACTGTGACCGCAGATGCCTGTTCGTGACAGGGCAGTCAGTACCTGTGTTTCCCGACACACAGACTAGTTAGTACTCGACATACCCAACTGTCCTTGATTACAACAACACAAAAAAAGAGGTGAACAGACAGACACAGGGAACAAGGAAGTGATCATGAGGCTGAGAGAAGAAAGAAAAGAAGAAAGAATGGAGGCAGCAGAAGGTCCCAATTTGATCTGAATGCATCGTGACAGTTGTCCTAGAGGTACAAGATTTCTTCTCTCCTCAGCCACGCACTGGACTCCCTCTTTTGTTCCTCTCAGGATTATTAAACAAAAGGCCTAAAGTAGCAAATTAAACACCAGCCAACACTGTCCAGTCCGTCCCTCCCCTCAAAGCAAGCAGAGTTTACACAAAAAATTCACTTGTAATTCTAATTTCTTTGTAAATTTTGGGACACATAATCTATAAATACAGTTAAATACGGTGGCTAGGCCTCCAAGCTAGGGCACAAACACATGTTCAAATCTATCATGTGAAATTTCACCCCAACCTTGAGTTTTACGTAAGTGGAATTTGTATTTCTGTGCACCTTTCTGCATAATCACAAGAAGTGAGGACCAGAACACATCCACCACTCCTGAGAAACAAGCCCATCCCTTTCTCTATCTGGGTCTTCCTGGCATTTCCTGAGCAGTCACTACCATGCTGACTCCCCGCAGAAATAATACTATAATTTTCTGTATTGTACACATTAGAATTGGTGCCTAAATATCCCATGCTGAAATTGTTACAATTCTGTGACACATTTTTGAAAATATTTTAAATAAAGTAAAAGAAAACAAGTATGGTCCCCAAGAGAGCTGTAGAGGGCAAGAATTGCGATATTTTAAAATCATTTTACTCTAGATAAAAACAAATACTGGAGACTGATTTGCTGCCAGTGATTCCACAACGTTCTGTAGTCGATGTACTTTGAGAACAAATTCAGAACGTCAGGACCACGCTGCCCAACACCTTCCTGGCAACAAGATGCGACCTGCGTCTGCCCTGGCGTTAAAGCAAGAGATGCAGAAACCAGCACGATCCCGAGACTGGGCAGTGAATGGAGATGATCCAGGCTACGGGGACTGCACGTGTGCATTCCACTAAACCAGTCACGCCCCTACTGGGTATGGAACGTAGAGCAATTTGGCAATACCTACTAAAGTGGGAGATGCGCACCTCTGCGGTCCAGCAACGCCACTGCTAGGTATGATGTAGAGAGGACCTGGATAATTCCCTCCTGGAATTGCCCATTTTTGAGAATAACAAGAATTGGCGTGACAAGGCAAAGGACAGCATCACAGACTTCCTGACTCCATGCATTCTGATGAATGGACTGTTCCGAAGTCAGGAATTTCTAGGTAAGAAACTCCCCACATTTGCTTTAACAGAGCATATAGACTCCCTATTTTTAAATTTTCAATAACTATAAATGCAAGATGGTAACTCTGAAGCTAAGTGTATTTGAATCACCACCTAAATCTCACAATAACTTCCAAAAGGCACTGTGACGTCACAGCCCCTGAGGACACAGTCCCATCAAGTATTCACAAACCTGGCTCCCATTCACTCGTCCCTACCCCCAAGCAAATCTCCTGAAAGGGATACATATGGCCACTGTTCTGAGAGTACAAACTACAAAAGCAACAATTCACTCAGGGTCTCAGGAATTCCTATCTTGAGCAGACTTTACATGTTTCTGTGCCTGAAAAATGTAAACTATAACGTAAGAAATAACTTCGTCTGGCTTCTCCACCAGAGCTGGCTGGACAATTACCTTTGATTGGCCACGGAGCGTTACCAGCTGCTGATACCCAGTTCTCCACTCTGCAGACCAGGTGGCCATGGATCACTCGCAACGTCTGGCTGTCTTTTTCTTTCTCCTCCAACCCAAGGCAAATGATATTTCAGAGGCAAGAAACATAATCTCCCCAATGGGTTTACTCTCTGAACTTAACAGCACCTCTCCCCTCCCAAAACAGCACAATTTGTTTCTAAAGGGCCCTATACCTTGAATATTTTATAAAATAATTTTTTCAGTCTTGAATCTGATTCACTACTATGTAAATACCACCTCCCCCCACTCCAGTACGATGCTTTCCATTGCTTCTAGATTAAAAGAAGAGAGGAACTTAAAGTGCCTGAACAGAAAAGAATTTATAAAACCACTGCTCAATAAAACCGTATTTTTTAAATAGCTTGACTGGATCAACCATGCTGGAAATAACTACTTTCTAAGCAAAAGCTCATGCTGCTGATTTTATTAAGAATATCTGAGTTATTGAAAGAGTAAGATCAAGCATTACCTTCGAACTGGTTTTTCACGTTCCAAAGTTTCCAGATTGGAGATATAAAATTTTAAAAGTGTATTCTTGTTCACAGGTTGCTCTATGAGCATCTGCTCAAGATTTATTTAGACTCAAGACTAAGATTTTTCACTTTTAGAATTCAACCTAAATTCACAAGCATTAAAAACTTTACAAAGTCATCCCTAACCCTAACCCAACTAAACTCACACCAAGTTATCCCTCATATTTTGCTTCTACTCGGCAACTAATATGGCCACAACTTTGTATGTTTCATTAAAAATAAAATTTCACAACATATTTAGGAAGAGAAACTAGATATTTCATATTACCAACATAATTACTTCTTAATACTAAATAATTCCTTTTAAATTATAGATAGATAAAACTAGGAATTTGTTTTACCTCAAAAAAGTGTTCATCTTAGTAGGCAGCTAAGAGATTATCATGGCACTTACGAGTGCCACCTGGACGTGGTTAAATTACTACAGTGGTTTCTAGTGGGCTGGTAAACAAATTAAAGCAGTGGTCCCCAACTTTTTTGGCACCAGGGACCTGTTTCATGGAAGACAATTTTTCCACAGTCAGGGGCGGGAGGCGGAGCTCAGGCGGTGACGCCAGTGACAGGCAGCGTTTGTAAACACAGGTGACGCCCTCCATGGCCACAGCTCACCTTCTGCTGTAAGGCCCATTTCTAACAGGCCACAGACGGTACCAGTCCAAGGCCCGGGGGCTGAGGACCACAGAATTAAAGGATTTGTCTATTTATAGGGGAAAAGAGAGAAGAGTAGTTATTAATATTGCCATGATGTCTTCTAGCGAGGACTATGGGGCCTCTGATGAAGCGCCGTGTTTTGAGTGCAGTGGACCAAAGTAGCAAGCACATAAAGTTCACTTCAGTCTAATCTGTAAAGTTTTCAAGTTCAAACATGAAGCCTGAGGGAAACAAAGCCTGGCCTCTAGAGGATAAGAACAAGAATGACATCAGACTTCCCCTCTGAAACCATACAAGATGAGAGTGGAGGGAAATACTCTTAAGTGTTGAAAGGAAAAAACCTCCACTCTGGGCTTCTGTTTCCAGTGAATTATACTTCAAAAGTGAAGGAGAAATAAAAACTCTTTTGGACAAAAACTCAAGGAATCTGCCACCAGTAGTACCTTGCAAGAAGTGTTGAAAGAAGTTCTTCAGAGAGAAAGAAAATGATACAGGTCAGACACTCAGATCTACATAAAGGAAGAATCTCAGAGAAAGAATAAATGAAGGTAAAACAAAATCTTTTATTTTTCCTATTCTTAATTGATCTGATAACTGTTTATTCAAAGTAATAATAGCATCAATGTATTGGGGGATTATAGCATATGAATAAGTAAATCAGTGACAGCAATGTTGTAAGAGATGGGGAAAAAAAAGTATTGAAAATACTCTGTTATAAGGTATCTGCATATTTGAAAGTAGACCTAGATTAGTTGTAAATGTATATTGCTAACTATAGGGCAATAAATGCAATCATATAAAATGTTCAACTAAAAGCAGAGAAGGAAGAAAAAGATAAGGTAATAAAAATAAAATTTAAATAACAAGAGCAATGAATAGAAATCAGTTGCAAACATGGTAAACATTAAACAACTGTATCAATAATCACTTTGTATGTGAATGGTCTAAACCTAACAATTAAAAGACAGAGACAGTCAGAGTGCATAAAAAGAAAGACCCAATGGTATGTTGTCTACAACAAATTCAATATAAAACATAAATGAAAACATAAAGGATGGAGAAAGACAAACCATACTAACACTAACTAAAGGAAAGCTTGAGTACATGTATCAATTTCAGACCAAGAAGATGGCAGAAGAAGAAACATTTTCAAGGATGAAGAAAGACATTACATAACATAAAAGGGGTCGATTCTCTATGAAGACAAAACAATCCTTAATGTGTACGCACCTAACAAGAGAGCATCAAAATACATGAAGCAAAACTGATAAAATCACAAGGAGAAATGGACAAATCCACTGTTATACCTGGAAACTTCAACACCTTCTGTCAGTGCCTGGCAGATCCAGCAGGCAGGAAAATCAGTAAGGTCATAGTTAAACCAAGCAATACCATCAACCAACTCAATCTAACCGACATTTATGGAACACTTTATCCAATTACAGCAGACACACATTCTTCTCAAGCTCTCATGCAACATTCAGCAAGACAGACCACATCCTGGGCCATAAAACACAACTTAAATCTAAAAGAATGGAAATCACACAGCGTACATTTTCAGACCACATGGCATTAAACTAGAAATCAGTAACAGAAAGGCAGCAGGAAAATCTCCAAGATTTGGACATTAGACAATATTTCTAAACAACGCATGCATCAAAGAAGAATTCTCAAGAATACTTTAAATTAAATGAAAATGCAATTTATCAAAATTTGTGAGATGCTGCAAAAGCAGTGGTTAGAGGGAAATGTATAGCATTAAGTGTATATATTCGAAAACCAGAGCATATTTAGAAAAATCTAAAATTCATAATGTAACCTTCTACCTCTGGAAACTGGAGAAGGAGTAAACAGAAGAAATAATACAATTAGAGCAGAAATCAACGAAACTGAAACAGGAAAACAGCAGAGAAAATCAACAAAATCAAAAGCTGGTTCTTTCAAAAGATTAATAAAATTGATAAACTTACAGCCAGGCTAGCCAAGAAAAAAGAGAGAAGATACAAATTACAAATATTGGAAATGAAAGGAGTCAACAGTACTGACACCATGAACAATAAAATAAAGAATTATTATGCACAATTCTATGCCCTCAAATCTGATAACTTAAATAATACGCACCAATTCATTGAATGACATTAGTGATAAAAACTCAAAGAAAAGAGGCTTATATGTATTAAAGAAATTGAATCAATAATTAGCAAACTTCCAAATCAGCAAACACCAGGCCCAGATGGTTTCACTGATGCAGTCTACAAAACACTTAAGGAAGAAATTATACCAATTCTCTACAATCTCTTTTAGAAAGAAAAAGAAAAAAGCAAGCAGAGAGTACACATCCTACCTGGTCTTATGAGGCCAGCATTACCCTACTACCAAAACCAGACAAAGATATTACAAGGAAAACGTAAACTAATATCTCTTATGAATAGAGATGCAAAAATCCTCAACAAAATTTTAGCAAATTGAATTCAACACATAAAATTAATCATATACAGGCTGAGCATCCCAAATTCAAAAAATATGAAACCCCAAATGCTGCAAAATCCAATACTTTTTGAGGTATGACATGATGCTCAAAGGAAATGTTTGTTGGAGCATTTTGGATTTTCAGATTAGGGATGCTCAATCCGTTAAGTATCTGCAAATATTACAATATCCAAAAATATCTGAAATCCAAAACACTTCTGGTCCCAAAGCATTTTGGATAAGGGATCTCTAATCTATATTACAACCCTGTAAGATTTATTCTAGGCCTATAAAGGCTGTTTCAACATCCAGAAGTAAATTATTATAACCCTTTACATCAATAAGCTAAAGAAGAAAAATCATATGATCATATCAATAGATGCAAAAATTTTTGAAAAAAAAGTCCAACACTTATTCATGACAAAAATAATAAAAACTCTCAATAAACTGGGAATAGAAAGAACTTCAACTTGATAAAGAATGTGAGAAATGAGATTCTTTCCCCTAAGACTGATAACAAGGCAAGGAATTCCCAGCTAATGCTGTAAGACAAGAAAAGGAAATAAAAGAAATTACAGATTGAAAAGAAAGAAATAAAACTGTCATTGTCTCCAGATGAGATGAGTATCTATATGGGAAATCCCAAAGAATCAACAAAAAAATTCTCAGCACTAATAAGCAATTATAACAAGGATGTAGGATGCAAACTTAATATACACAAATCAACTGCCTTCCATTACCAGCATTGAACAGCTGAGATTTAAAATCAGAAATGTAATACCATTTCAAAGCTATAGCAACAAAAATAATAAAATATCTAGGCATAAATCTAACAAGATACAGCATGTATGGAATCTAGATAAAGAAACCACAAAACTCTGATGAAAGAAATCAAAGATAATCTCAATAAACAGAGGACTATTCCATGACCATGGACAAGAATACGCAACATTGTTAAGACGTCATCTCTTTTCAACTTGATCTATAGTATACACATCCCAATCAAAATCCTGGCAAATTATTTTGTGAGCATGACAAATTGATTCTGAAGTTTATATGAAAAAGCAAAAGACCCAGAATAGCCAACACAATACTACAGAACAACAAAGCTAGAGAGCAGATCCTACCCCACTTCAAGGCTTACAATTAACATAAAGCTGTGGTGATCAAGGTAGCACAGTACTGGTAAAAGAATAAACAAATGGATTACGGAATATAACAGAGAGCCCAGAAACAGTCCCACACAAATAAAATCAGCTGATCTTTGACAAAGGCAATTCAATGGTGAAGGACAGTCTTTTCAACTACTGATGCTAAACCAACTGGATATGCATATGCAAAAATTTAATCTAGACACAGAATTTACATCTTTCACAAAATTAACTCAAAGTGGATCACAGACCTAAATGTAAAACTGTAAAACTTCTAGGAGATAACGGAGGAAATCTAGGTGACCTTGGGTTTGGCAATGAGTTTTTAAGATATAAAAACACAATTAAGCATAATCCATGAAAGAAAAAATTGATATTATACTTTATTAAAATTAGAAACTTCTGCTCTGTGAAAGACACTAAGTGAATGAAAAGACAAGGCACAGGCCGGGCTCAGTGGCTCATGCCTGTAATCCTAGCACTCTGGGAGGCCGAGGCGGGCAGATTGTTTGAGGTCAGGAGTTCGAGATCAGCTTTAGCAAGAGTGAGACCGACCCCGTCTCCACTAAAAATAGAAAGAAAATAGCTGGACAACTAAAAATATAGAAAAAATTAGCCAGGCATGGTGGCACATGCCTATAGTCCCAGCTACTCGGGAGGCTGAGGCAGAAGAATCGTTTAAGCCCAGGAGTTTGAGGTTGCCATGAGCTAGGCTGACACCACAGCACTCTAGCCTGGGCAACAGAATGAGATTCTGTCTCAAAAAAACAAGAAAAGACAAGGCACAGACTGGGAAAAAATATTGGCAAACACATCTCTGATAAAAGGCTTGCATCTAGAAAATACAAAGAATTGTTAAAATTCAACAATAAAGGGAAAAAACTCAATAAACAGGTAAAAGATCTGAATAGATATCTCAACAAAGATTAAACAGATGACAAAAAAGATATGAAAAGATGCTTAATATCATGTGCAAATTGATCAACAGTGAGATACTACCATATACCTATTAGAATGGCTAAAACTTCCCCCAAAACTGACCATACAAAATGCTGACGAGGATATAGAACAGGAACTCTCATTCATGCTGGTGGGAATGCAAAATGATACAGCCACTTCAAAGACAATTTGGCAGTTTCTTAGAAAGCTAAACACAGTCTTACCATATGATCTGGCACTCTTGCTCCCTGGTACTTACCCAAATGAGCTGCAAACATAATCCACACAAAAACCTGCACACAAATGTTTACAGAAGCTGCATCTGTAATTGCTCAACAATGGAAGCAATGACCATGCCCCTCAACAGGTGAATGGAGAAACAAACTGCTACATATGTACAGGGAACACCATTCAGCAATATAAAGAAGTGAGCAATCGAGCCATAAGAAGACTTGCTGGAGCCCTGAACGCATGTTACTAAGCGAAAGAAGCCAATCTGGAAAGGCTACATGTTACTGCAGGAATCCAACTCTATGACATTCTGGAAAAGGCAAAATTACAGAGACAGTGAAAAGATCAGTGGCTGCGAAGGTAGGAGGGGAGACAGGTGAAATTAAAATACGCGGAATTTTCAGGGAAGTGAAACTGTTCTGTATGATACTATAATGGAGGATACATGACATCATGCATTTATCAAAACCTAGGGTGAACCCTGATGTAAACTATGTACTTCAGTTAACAATAATGTATCCATATCGGCTCATTAATTGATAAATATACCACCCTAATGCATGGGGTTAATAAGAGAAATTGGGAAGTGGGGAAGGGGCATATGGAAGCTATCTGTGCAATTTGCTCAATTTTTCTATAAATTATATATCTAAAACAGTTCTAAAAAGTAAAGTCTATTAAATAAAAATAATCCAATGGAAATAAAATGGGCAAAGAATCTAACTAGACATTTCTCCAAAGAAGATATACAAATAGCCAATAAGCACATGAAAAGATAGTTATTGTCATTTTAGTCATCTGGAAAATGCAAATCAAAACGACAATGAGGTATTACTTCATACTCTCTAGGATAGCTGGGATCAAAAAGTCAGATAAAAACAAGCATTGATGGGATGTAGAGAAATCAGAACCCTCATACACAGTCGGTAGGAATAAAAAATGATGAAATGATGCACCCACTTTGGAAAACAGTCCAACGGGTCTTCAAAATGTTAAATACAGAGTTATCATTTGACCTACCAATTCTACTCCTAGATATATACCTGAGAAAAGTGAAAACAGACACCTACCAAAAACTTGTACACGAATGTTCTTGGCAGCATTATTCACAACAGCTAATAGGCAGAAACAACCCCAAAATGCCCATCAATGAATAAAAGGATAAAAAAAATGTGGTATATCCATACAATAGTATTCATCCATAAAAAGGAACTCAGTATTGACACACTCTACAAGGTGGATGAACCTTGAAAACACTGAGCTGAGTAACAGGTGTCACTTACCAAAAACCACATCTAACATGATTCCAGTTTACAGAAAATTTCAGAATGGGCAAATACGGAGACAGAAAGTAGACTAGTGGTTGCTTGGGGCTGGGATGGGAGGGAGGACGCAAAGATCAGGGGATGACAGCAAGTGGCGCAAAGTTTCTTTCTGAGGTTCTAAAATTAATTGTGGTGACGGTTGTGTCAATATTCTCAAAATCACTTAATTGTATACTTTAAGTGGGTGAATTGGATGGTATGTAAATTACGTTTCAACACATTACCAAAAAATGTTACCTTCTAAATGTTGATGACTTCCAAATAGATTTCATAAACAAAAATACAAACATTGCGTGGCTCATACTTAAAATAAAAATTATGAACTGGCTATCTGAAATTCAAATCTAACCGAATGTCCTATATTTTATCTGGCAGCCCTACTCCCAAATCTATTATATCCAACCTAGAATGTAGTTATCTTCAGCTCGAGATCCATGTATATTATATTATATATTATATTATGATCTATTTGATTATGCTCCAAATACCAAACATGAACAAAACTAAAATCACCTCTCATTTCCTCTGAAGAGACAATAAAAATATGTAAGAACTGGTACCTGGTACCTTAGGGCTTGTATGTTCAGATTGACTGTAGAGCTCTCCCATTGCCCTCTCTCAACCCCCAGTGGCCTGGAATAAACACCAGCTGTGGGATCACACGGCAGGAGAAGCTTCAATGTTAGGAAACAGCACACGTGCCAGAGAGCACAGGCTGAATTCCAGGCTTCCCGTCTCAAACCAAACTCAGCTCCCGTGTGCCTGCACTTTGCTACCATCATATCTCACCTGGAAATCTCATGTCCCATCCAATCTCCACAGTACACTAATTTACTCTTCTTTAATATCTTAATTTTATTTTTATTAATATTAATAGCAGTGTCTCACCATGTTACCCAGAGTGGCCTTGAACTCCTGGGCTCAAGTGATCCTCCTGCCTCAGCCTCCCACATAGCTGGGACTACAGACATGGGCCACCACACCCAGATTATACCAACTTACTTGTAAAATAAAAATCTGGTATCTTCACTCCCCTGCTTGAAACCTTTCAATGCAATGGCTCCCACTGTCTTAGGGCGAAGTTCATCTACCTTCTGTGTTGATTGTAGAGGCCCACTCTTGCCAGGTGCTCGCTATGTCACTCCTTCTGCCTGACCTCCCCCATCCTGATCCACACCAGAAATCCCGACCTAAGCCACTCCTGGCCAGCATACAGACCCCAGCCTGAGGCAACAAGTCCTCCATGAGCCTTTCTCTGAGGCCGTTGTGAGGTACCTTGTGCCTCTCATAAAAAGCTCCAAATATGACCTATCACGGAATATGGAAACTGTCTATCCCCTCATCTACACACCCTCAGGGGGACTGGAGACTGCACAAGCCAGGGACTGGCCTGTCATGTAGGAAGTTTTGGTCCCAGCTGTCCCTATAGTCACTGGCCTAGAGGAAAGTACTCAACAAAAAGTATGAATCGGCCCTTCAATTAACAACCAAAGATAAAACTATGTAACTAAACGTTATAAGGGTCTAGCTGAGTACCTGTCATTACTCCCTTAAGACTGAAGTCACAGAAATACACACAACAATACAATTGCATGGGGAAAATTTTCTTGAAAATATCAATTTGTGTTTGTTGAAATACTTCAAAATCCCAAAAAGGATAAAATTCAGATTACTATTTTTTTCCTCCTGCCCCCATACATATTAACATATACAACTATTTTAAAGGGTAGGGGGAGACACACGCAACTATGTAAAAGGTGCTAAACAATTTGATAGTCTGATCCTAGAAATCCGACACAATTGTGAGTTAAGAACAAGAATTTCTTAAGGAACTAGAACTATAGCCTAACTTAAAAGAAATATAATATTTAAGCAAGTCTTTATGCCGTATCTTGTTCTAAAATGAAGTTAAGCCAGATTACAAAAATACATACAACTAAATGAAATTTTAAGTAAGTAAAGAGATCTCAATAGGAAAAAAACATGAGTAGAAGATAAATCTAGAAGTGAGGTTAGGATGCAAAATATATACTTCATGGTCCTACATATTGGCATGAGAAGGGTCCAAGGTGTGGCTGTACCTTTGCTGGTGGTCTGTCCCCCCACTGGACCGTGTGAATTCTAATGGCCCTGCGTCACTGCCCTCATACACCGCACCTTTGCATCCCTACACGTGGTATTTCCAAGGTTTTCTTTCAGTATCATCTTCCTTCTGATTGATACCTTTAAAGTCTCGGACTCACCATTTTTATTATTCTTCAACTTTTCTATTTGAAAATTAAAAAATACATATATCCTCAGCTAACATCCTACAGGACCATCACATTTCCTTTCCAGTGACAAGCTCACTTTCTACAGCATTCCTGCCAGGGCGTGGCTCACTGTCCCAGGGTGGCATGTCGGGCCTGCGGCGCTGCCAAACTGCCCCTTCTTAAGTATACTCTACATTAGACCAAAGAGTTACATACACTGAAAACTGCATGGTGATTTTCAACCGCTTTTTTTTTTTTTTTTAACATGAAATAAGATGACGACAATGAAAATTCTGTGCTGGAATAAAATCAAGTTGTGTGTTCACCCAGTTCTAAATCGCACACTAAAACAGCTTCGACTGCAGGCAAAAGAGCATAAAACCAAAGCACATTTTGATTCACTCTAAAACTAAATCTTTTCAAACAAATTCCTTTTGCTCTACCAAGATTTATGTACAAAAGCTGAAGGCTTCTCTCCTCCAATCTTAAATAGATGCACTTGGAATACAGTTAAGCGGTCTGCTCCAGCTGCTTAAAGCTACAATCCCATGAGCCTGCCTCCTGGAGGCACTGCAGACTTTACATATTTGAAAACTAATAGAATGGGTCAGTCAAAGGACACACTTGAGGTCTGCATATGTTAAAAGTTGGAGGTGGGAGAAACTATTAAGAAATTGAGAATGTTCTAGAGGTACGTAATAAAACTAAATTTAAAAATACATTTTATAGTAATTACCGAAAAATATTCGGGATAGTATTAATACATGTGTTATTGTGCTATCTAAATACGAGCAGCATGAGTTTGTTTCACTGTTTTTATGACACCAGATATCAGTATCCACAGAATGCTAGTCAACCACTTATTATCAACACATACTTTGAAAAACAGCCTAAGCTTAAAGTTCAAGCCAGTGTAACTAAGAATTTGTTTTATACATTAGTTTTATTCTTTTAATAGAAATAACAACCATCTCTGTAGTTTTTTTTCTGGTCCTTCACATGCTATGATAATTAACTTTTTCCTCAATATTTAATAATGCCTGCCTACCCTATGTAATTGTCAAAGAACTTAGATCTTCACTATTTTATTTGAAACTCACAAACAACCTTGTCAACAGGTATCATAACTTTCATTTTGTATGTAAGGACACGAGATAGTAGCTATGTCACAAATAAATACAAACTTGCATCCGTTGTTTGGGGCATGCTTATTTAATGAGTAGGGATGGTGGTGCCACTTCAAGTACATTTTATTCCTTCTATCAAAAGATCAACTCAATCTAAAACAAAGTCACAGCTATTCAACTTCCACACATCCAGAACAAGAATATTTTTATGGTTGCCCCACTGAGTCAGAAACTTCATCAATTATAATCCCAAAACCATTTCTAATAACCCCCAAGATGGCAACTAAAGTACCTAAACTTATTCAGAGCCCAAGGATACCTTGGCAATTACACTGTTATGAAAAAAATTAGGAAATGAACAACTAAAATGTTGCAGTCTTTAAATACATTGCTAGGGAAATGTCACATATCAAAGCTTTCACTTAAGAATTGTCACTACTTGAAGCACACGAATTTCAGTAAATTTGATAAGAAAAAAATATATAAGAATTCTCCTATCTGGGAAGCAATGGCAAATCAGAAGGTGCTCATTTTCAAGTACCATACATCAATTAAAAGCCTCTTATGACAAACAACCATAACGAATTTAGGTGAATTAAACACAGGTCTGAATATTGATGAGGCATAAGTTTCTACCTCCTACAGACTCAAGTAAGACTCTAAATTTCTTTCAGCTTGAGTTAGATGAGAGAAAATGCAATTCATATTTCCAGAAGCAAGAGGGGCATATTTTCCAGTAAGCTTCTTGTTCTCATTTTACTATTTTAAGACTTCTGATCACTCCCAGTGCTGCTGTATGGCAAGACCTGATTTCTGCTGGGTGATCATTTTCACGGCATGATGCTTTACTAAAACTGTCTCCAAAAACTGTTTTTATTCGTATTTAGCCTCAGTGTATTTATATACAAAATACCACTTCAATGGAATTGTGCCAATAAAAGAAACAACTTACTAGAATTTCAGTTGACTTTGTTAAAGGAAATTATTTTAAATTAATGTGGCTACTGAACTTCTGCCATCCTTGACCTCAGAAAATATATTCCTTCTAATTTTTGCTGTGAACGTTTATTTAAGTTAAATTCCAGCTCATGAATGTTGACCATAAAGCAGTCTAAACTTTCCTGCTGCTATTTCATATTCTTTTTCTAAACAAGGGCGACCACATGGTTGCTACATTAGTATGCACAGCCAGATCACCACCATTAAGTGAAATCATCTACGTATTTTTGGTAGAATCTTTAACAACTTCCATACCCGTCAGTGAAATGGAACAAGGCTGTTTTGTTTTCAGACAGCTACAGTTTGATCTCTGGTTTACTAGATGGGGCTCAAAATATTTTTCCATATGTTTTTTTGCAAAGAGATTCTGACATCAGCGTGGTTTACCTTTACCAGTGAATGCAGGCATTTTTCACCAAACATTTCCCAGAGGAAGGTCAGGTCTTCCTGGCTATCTACATGTGGCTGCAGCTGGGCTGGCAGAGCAGTCAACAGCTCATACAGACCTATAAAATGAAAATAAAACACAGAGCGTAATCTTAGAGTGATCTCATTAATTTCGCTGAAGGTGTGTGTAAATGACAGCTGGAACATGTCGTTTTTACTGGGTCTGTATTCTGGGCCATCAAGCTAAACACTTCTCCAAAAAAGCAAAGGAAGTTTTTTTTGATTTTTAAATTCCAAAGCAGTATGCAATAACAGACTAGTTTTTACCCTTCATGGTTGTCAACATTCTATAGTCATCCAAGTTTACATAACCCGAGACAGAAAATGTGTACAGGTTTTCAAAAAAAAAAAAAAAAGAAGAAAACGCATACATTCCTTTGCTTAATCGTTATTACATTTCCCTCAATGTGAGCCAAAGAGTGAAATGAGTCATGAATAGGAAAAACTTCCTTAGAAGACCAGAAAATTGAAATTGATAGGGTGGTCCATTAAAAAGGTTTTGTAGCTTCCAAATAGTTGCTAGTAACAAATAGCTTTAAAAACACTTTCATTATCTAACATCCATAAGAAAGTTCTACAAAGTCAGACAAAATAAACCATATATGGGGCTGCATTATTATAGTCAATGATTTAAAAATAACCAAACTATGTAACACTTAGTTTAAATTTTGGAGATGTAAAGTTTATCTAATGCCCTCTTGGAAGAGTTAGAGTAACAGATGCAGGTTACTCATGGCGTCCCACTGGACGCTTCCTAGGGGTAGACAGTAGCGCAGTGTTCCATGGCAGCGAGCTACATAAACCATCCATCGCCATCACAGGCTGTCAGACTCCCGTCCAAGAAATGTTGCAACAGCACTTGCCCGAGACTCTTTAGGGAGGTGACCTGGCAGAAGTCAGTATCAACTCACAGCACATGTTTCATTTTCCAGTGGGATTACATGAGGTAAAAAGGACAAAATTCCTTTTATTTCTGTCTGCTGTCTACGAAAACACCAAGACCTTCTGGGATCTACAACACACGGGATTGTTGTTATTTTTGCTCTGAATAAGTGCTGTTTATCAGAGGGACAGCTTTACAAGATATTTAACTGGCAAAAAAATGGTAAATTACGGGCTGCTGATTGGTGTATCTATTATCTTCCTAAAGCATTATAATATTTTGCTAATCACTGATAATTCACAACCAAATGCATTAGGTGCCACTTTCAAAGTCAGATATGTAATTTGAGAGGCTGATTAAATTCAAACATTCCCAGGGCCGTATTTGGCCCAAAAAAAGCTAAAATGCTCTACAGAAAAACAACTTTTCCCAATTATTCATAAATATTCTTGGTAGTTTACATTTATTCCCTTAAAAACCTGCCATTCTGCTTAAACCAGCTTTTATTCATAATTTAGTAAAACTATTTTTAAGGTGCCTTGACCTAACTCAATCCATAATAATACAGGTCTCATTTTTATATATATGTGTATATATATACATATATGTGTATGTATATGTATATACATATGTGTATGTATATATACATACACACACACATATATATATATAAATTCCAACAGTGAATTCCAATAGTGAAAAATACTATAAAAAATATAAAGTCATTGATTGCCAAGATCAGATCAGTGGTTAAGGTCAGAGGTTCAAAAATGTGAAATTATATAAAAAGAGGGTAGAATTTCATTATTTTGTTGGTGATTTAGGGAGTTGTAAAAATAATTACCTATTCCTTGGCAATATGACTTAGAGTTTAATTAAGGATATTAATTCAACTGTGGTATAATTTATCTGGTATAAGTTGTTGGGAGAATTAAATGAGTCAATATATTAGAACAGTCCCTGTCACATGGTAAGGACTTAATATGTTTCATAAGGAACTCATTGAGTTTCAGCCATTATTATTCATTACTATTATTATTAATCACATTATCACTGAAAAAGCAAAAGTTTGGATCAAACAGACCCAAATTCAAGTCCCAGGTCTACACTTGACAGCATTTGCCAGAACTTACCTGAGTCTTGTTTCCCTTGTGTTTAAAAAGAAATGGTAGCCTACACATGTGGTAAAACTGCAAAGAACGAAATACACAAATATACACAGACACACACAAATGAGTTCGTACAGAATGTGAAATCTGAATAAGGCCAATGACAATTTCCTAGTTGCAATGCTCTATCATATAAGGGTTAGCATTGGAGGAAAGTGGGTGATGGGCACACGGCATCTTTCTGTATTATCTTTTACAAGATAATAAAACATAAATACAAAAAAAAAGAATTTGTGGTAAATACGGTAGTTGTAAGAATTCAATGGAACAATGTACATGGCAGCATTTAGCCTGTGGCTGGCAAAGAGCAGGCACTTGATAAAAAATAACGTTCTCCTTTCCTTAATCTGCCTTCCTGCAGAATGAAAATGTCATTTCAGTTCAATGGTTCAAAGTCAAAACAACAGCTCAGCTATATATTTCAACTGGATATAATACTATACTCAAAAATAAAACCACCCTAGTCTTTTACATATGGAAAGTGTTAACTTTACCCAAGTACTCCTTACACTTTGTGGGACTAAGCCATGTTATGTTTAAATTTTAAAAAAAAAATAATTTTTCTGTTAGCAGAAGCTCATAAACCTGAGTTTTTTAGGTTTTATTAGTTTTATGCAACCCTAACTTATTAGCCACCACAGTTTTCTAGTGACAATAGCAGTCCCTTCTCTGCAGCTACCACATCTGGCAACCATGGCCAAAGCCAGCAGAGACAGGAGAGTGCCAACTAGAAATTAAAGACACGGCTAAAAGAGCTGTTATGGTAGAGCTGCGTTCAGTCTCGATGACGGTAACACAGACAACTACTTTCACTCAAATAAATTGCACAGACTCAGAAACCATTTCTGCCCACACATGAAACTGGGTCTGTGTTCTGACATGTGTTTTAAAATATTCTGTTCCTAGAATTCCAATAGTGAAAAATACTGTAAAACTCAAATGGTTGTGGTCCTGGAGATTCAGAGGGCAAGTAATGAGAGTTTAGAAAACAAGCTACTTGGTCCCTGAGCAAGAGCTGGGACAATGAGTTACCATACACCCTGTAGGCATCGAACTCATGAATGTTTCATGCAATAAACATTTATGGTAGCTATGTATGAATCAAGCGCTGCTCAAAAATCTAAAGACCTAAGACAAATCAGACGAGGTTCCCGTCCTCAGGAGTTGACAGTGCAGAAGACATGCACAGACAGGTCTCTTATTAAGTACAGGACAAGGCTAGAGCGCTTTCGCAAAGGTGAGGGAACTGGCCAATCCCTGCAGAGGAGGAAGACACCAGAAAAGTAGGTCTTTGCTACGGTTTGGATGTGTTGTACTTTTAAAAAGCACATGTTGTAAACTCAGTTCCCCATGCAAATGTTGAGAGAGGGGCTTGATGAGAGGTAATTAAGCCACAAGGGCTCCTTCCTCGCCCGTAGGTGATGCTGTTCTCCCAGAGGTGGGTTCGTTATAAGAGTGAAAGCCAATCCCCTTCCCTCTCTCTCTCATCCTCTCTTTGCCCTTCCGCCACGGATGACACAGCAAGAAGATCCTTGCCGGATGCCGGCCCGTCGATCTTGGGCCTCACAACCTCCAAAAACTGTGAGCCAATAAATTTTTGTTCATTATAAATTACCCAGCCTGCGATATTTTGTTACTGAGTTTTTATATTCAGAGCACTATGCTAGTCTCTGGAGCTAGAACTGAGCACAGAATATACCCCAGTCTCTGCCCTCAGAGATCTTATACTT
>CAUYSK010081997.1:0-79728 GCA_963575035.1 Avahi laniger
ACTAAAATTAGAAAGAAATTAATTGGACAACTAAATATATATAGAAAAAAAAATTAGCCAGGCATGGTGATGCATGCCTGTAGACCCAGCTACTCGGGAGGCTGAGGCAGGAGGATCGCTTGAGCCCAGGAGTTTGAGGTCACTGTGAGCTAGGCTGACGCCACGGCACTCTAGCCCGGGCAACACAGTGAGATTCTGTCTCAAAAAAAAAAAAAAAAAATGTGACCACAATACTATTATCACACCCAACCAAATTAACAAAAATTGCTTACTATCATCAAATATCCTATTAGTGTTCAAATTTCTCCTTTCACCCATCAGTTTCAAAATGATTTAATTATTTGAATGAGCCTTAAATAAGATTCATGCACTGAAAGTGGTTGATATATCTCAAATCTCATTTATTTTATAGATGCTTCTCCCCTTTTCTGTTTCCATTGCAATTTACTTGTTGAAAATAACTGGTTTGTTGTTTGTCCTGTGGAGTTTCTGGATTTTGCTGATTGCATCCCCATGGAGTAGTTTAACATGTTCCTCTGTCATCTGTATTTTCTATAAATTGGTAGCTGGCTATAGGGGCTGACTGGACCAGGTTCAATTTTTGCCCGGACTAGTTCATGGTTAGCGGTGTGTACTGCCATCAAGAGCCACACAATGTCCGGTGGTCTCTCTCTTTGTGATGTTAGCAGCTCATGATAATCATTGTTACTGGATAATCGGTAATCAATCCATTATTTCATTCAAGATTGAAAAATGGTGATATTCTAATTCTGTTGTTCCTTCAACAACTAGTGGTTGGAATTCTGTAAATGAAACTTTCCCCATCAAATATTTTGTTATTCTGTCTTACAGTTCATATTAGAAAACCAGAATAAATGCTTGATTCTTTCCCTTTATTTACCAGTTTTCAAAATAGTGAATTGATTCCCTAGCGTCCTCCAAAGTTGACCAATGAGTGTTTTTTTCCCTCAGTGTCATTATGAACTTAAGAATTTAAATATCTTTGATGTGTTTCAATTCGAGCATCAAATATATTTGATAATCTAATGATTTCATCTTTGAGTGGGTGAAAACCTCTCCAAATTGGCTCCTGATTTTTTTTTTTTTTGACATTACTCCAATCGACTTTAATAGCTTCCTAGCTTTCATATATGACAAGCCAGGCTCATCTTGCCCTTGACTTTAAATCAACAACTTCTCCAACAAGCCCTGGTTTGGTTAGTGGGAAACGGTTATTTAGAGACCACAGTCTGGCTGGAGGAGGTCTTCATTGCTATTGAGTCAGTCACTGTTTCTAGACTTTTTCAACAGATAGAGCTACTATATGAAATATATTAAATATTTGTTTTAAGAATATAAATAAATATGATGGTAAATGCTCTTCATCTATTTTTACTCAAGTTATTTGATTTGTAGAACAGATGATTTTCACACACACTATTGAAGTGACATTATCAAAGCCTTCTAAACTTCAAACTACAATAGTATGAGATAATATTTGAGAAAAGAGTTCCTCTTGAACAATTGTTCTTCTTATATGAAGCTCCTCCTTCAAACAAATTGTTCAGTTGAAAGGCATATTCAAGTTTTATAAATGAACTTGTGAAGTGTAAAACTGTCCATAATGTCAAATTATTTAAAAATCATCTTTAAGATGAAAACAAATATAAAATTATATTTTGTAAAAATAGAGAGAGAAACTGCATATACCATAAAATTATTTTGGTTAAATATGATGCCACAGAAAATAAATCTACTTAAAGTACTCTTCAATATTTTATTTAATATCCTTTGTATGAAATATAAAATTCAAGGAGTATATTAAGGTTTTTGCTTTAGAAGTCCTAACACACACACAAAAATGTGTACATAAAATTCTAGTATCAATTTTCATCTTTAAACATTTGAATACCTATTTTGGAAAACAGTATTTCCAAAAAGGGAAAAATCCTTTTCTGCATTGTATACCACATCCTCAGCCTAACTAGTTTTGCTTACAGAATAAGAGGTGGATTAATTGCCAACCTTATCGAATTTCCTGGTTATATCAGATTTGTATCAAGCAAAACATTTTTAGATATTCCTGTTTATTTCTATAATATTCTGTTCCATTATATACATTAAGATTTCTGAGTTTGTTATGTCTTGGCATTTTCATCTGCTCTAAATGGATGAGAGGGGAGAAGAGCAGAAATAGCTTTACCCCAGAGTCAATTTCCCATACATTCTAATTCAGGAGTGTGGAGGAGAGGCAAATTATGAAGTCCCTATTTTTGTCACAGGCTCTTGCTCCCCACCATTACCTTCTCATCTCTGAAAGCTTTTTATCCTATCATTAAAAGGACTGCCAGCGAAGTGTGCCTATATTTTGGCATTAAACTTATAGCTATTGAGAATGCGAACATACCTCCCCTCCAGCTAGATGATGAATACGTCCTTAGCTGACAATAAAAGGAGCCCCGTCACCAAGTTCTGTGCCAACCATTTCCATTTTTATGTGCCCTCTGATGCTACCTGCCTCCTGAGAAAGCTGCTTAGAACTGCCACGGATCTACCCTTACACAAAGAGCAGTTGCCAGATGCCTGGACTGCAAGCTGCCTAGCAAACCCAACCTGCTATGGACAGCAAATGCCACACTGAAAATGACACCTTGCCCATGTGTGGTGCCCAGGTTTTGTCATTCCATATTAAATAGGATGTGGACAAAAGGAGGAAGGGCTCAAATAGATAAAAAATGGAAAATGATTCTCTCAATTAAAGATGAAAGGAATGTGGGTAGTACAGTGTGATAGGAAAATGCTGGGCTTTGTTGGTGCCACACCCGGGCTGGGGTCTGAAGATAGAAGGGGGAGGAGGGACACAGGAATGACAGATTGAATCTGTGTTTGAAATCCCATTTCTTCTCAGAGGACATGCCTTCATTCCATCCTACCCATTAGTTTAACACAGATTCACTTCAGATGTACAATTAAATCTCTCCACCATGATGAAACTTAGGAATAAACAACACATAGTCGAGAAGAAGAAAATTACAAATATAATCTTGGGTTAATCAATGCTCTTAGCACAAGTCTAAAACAATAAATTCTTTCAAGTGGACCCTGTTGACGGTTCACATTCAGATGATAAGAACTCCTGAAATGAAAAGTTTCATTTCCAGTTCAGTGGCTTTTTGTTAGTTGGTTGTTTTTTTTTAGAGGGGTTGGGATAAGTGTCATTGACCCCTTTGAGAATCTGATGCCTGCTCACAATCTGATCTCCTCCCCAGGGAAAAATACAGAGAGACACACACATTTTTACACACAGACATGTCCTCACTCACCCTGACAGTAGCTTTGGTCTCTGCACCTACTCTGGCTTTTTCCCTCTAATCTGACCTTCCAAGACCCTTTTCCACTCTTGCTTCCTCACCTGCCCATCTCCGTAACCTACGGTGACCCTACCGGGCCCTTCTCACCGTCTCAACACTGCAGGAGCTGTCCCTGGTGCTTAGAGGTTCAGTTCAACGCCCTCCCCCTTTACAATCAGTCCTGTGGGAAGCCACAGTAATGACAGGATAATGACAATTCCACAGTCTTCCCTTGCAAGTTTTAAAGCACTCAGGGCCTCTCCATTTACATTTCAACAGAAGAATCATTAGTCCCTTGATGAAGAGAGCTTAGCTCTTCAATTCATAACACTTTTAAAACATTTTTAGCAATAGGGAACATTTTATCACAAGCCCAGATAAAGAAGATAAAGTATGACTTAATGGCTCCCTTTATGCATATATTTCATTGGAGACTACTCTATTTTCAGAACTACCAAAAAATTACATTATTTTCATAACTTGAAAGTAAGTTATATCAGCATATTTCTTATCCAACCAATTTACATTTTCCCCCAAAAGAGACAGTATGTGAAAACCCACTTGCATTTTTCTTATTTTTATTGATAAATAACAGAAAGTTGATTAAAATTACATTGTATAGACATACCTTTATACATAACATTAATAGAGTACTTAATTACAAATTTAATTATAAATATAATAAAAGTTTTGTTTTTCCCGAGGTGAAGTAACTTTGAACAATTCTAATTAATTACTGATCTGAATTTCAGGTTATATGTAGTTTATTACCAAGTATATTTTTGTCATCCTTTGCTTTCTTTGTGCTCCTTTTTTCTTTGTATGTACCTTAAAGAATGATTAAGGATAATGCCTGCTTAAATGGGTGTCATGTTAAAAAAATATCACATCATTCTGACACTTGTTAAAACAGTAAGGCAGACCTTATTCAGGACTATTGCGATAAGCGTAGGGATTACTTCAATGGGGAGTGTCAGCAGAGGAGAGATTGGTTTTAAGTCCTAATACAATACAAATAAGTGGGAGCAGATTTGGGAGGTTAGTGGATGGAAAATTACTAAGAGGGTAGGATGATTCTTCACTAAACTGAACTAATAAGCAGGCCAGGGTGACCAAATATCACCTGGGAGATAGTGGGAGATGAGTACAGATAATTGAAATATGCAGGGTTGGGGATTCTGGCTAAATGAACTTGACAGGATTCTTGCTAAAACTAAACTCTGCGAGGATGGAGACAGAAGCCCAAGGTGGATCTAGTCAAGAAGAGGACTCAAAGACATCCGCACTCAAATATTTAAAGCAGCACAATTCATAATTGCAAAGATGTGTAAACAGCCCAGGTGTCCATCAATACATGAGTGGATTAATAAAATGTGGTATATGTATATCATGGGGTACTACTCAGCCACAAAAAACAATGATGAACTAACACCTCTTGTATTGACCTGGATGGAACTGGAGCTCATCTACTAACTATCACGAGAATGGAAAAACAGGCACCACATATATTCACCATCAAATTGGTACTAATTGATCAACACTTATGTACACATATGGAAGTAACATTCATCATTCATCGGGTGTCGGGCCGGTGGGAGGGAGGAGGAGGGGATGGGTATATTCACACTTAATGGGTGTGGTGTGCACTGTCTGAGGGATGGCCACGCTTATAGCTCTGACTTGGGCAGTGCAAAGGCAATATGTGTAACCTAAAAGTTTGTACCCCCATAATATTCTGCAATTAAAAAATAAAATAAGATACTATCAAAAGTCTTTAGAGAGTAGGAATCAAAAAAAGAAAAGAAGAAGAAGAAGAGGACTCAGATGAGACTTACTAAAGTTTGGTCAAGGAGAAAATCTTTGCAGTCAACACAGTATATACTTTTCATGTAGAACTATTTAAAGAATGTCCTATGTTTCCTTTATTTGAATAAAAAATTTAAAAAATATTTTTGACAAAACAGCAAATTTATTCAAATTTTGGAGAAACTGAACAGTGTTAGCCACACTATTTCTCTTATCATGATAAAGTTTAGCAGCAAAAAGAGATGAAAAAGTGGAAGCAGAGTTATTGCCAACTTGCTAACATACTTTTGAGAATATGATTCTGATGGTGTTCAGGACATGCCACCCCAAAATATGGCACTTTGGCGTTTGAGAAAACCACAGAAGCAGGAAGGTCTCTCTCTGACCTTCTCCTGCCCTTCTTCCTTGAAATAGGCTATAAAAAATAGAAGTTTCTGATCTTCCCTTCAATGGGTCATAAGACCTTCATGTGAGCTCCAAAGACCCAGAGACACAGAGTTGAATTTGAACAAGCAGGCTTTGCTAAGTTCCTCCTGGCATATTATCATTAGATTATACCTCTTTTGTCCAATCATACTTCTCTACAGCTATCCACCTCTTCATCAGACTTGACATAAAAATACACAAGTTTCCCTGTTACTTTGGGTCCTCATTTCTAAAGTTTCCTGTGTCATGTAAACTTGTATTAAATAAGTCTGTGTGCTTTTCTCTTGTTAATCTGTCTTCTGTTAGAGGGGCCTCAGCCATGAACCTAGAGATGGGCGAGAAAAGAAACCTCTTCTTCTCTACAATTCTCAAGGATGATACAAGTATTAACATGAAATTTATTAGTGACACTGTATTCAAAGTTCCTCCAAACATATAACAGCAAAGTTCTGAGGGCAGCTCACCAAATCAAACCTCTTCCCAGCACGGAAGTGAGAAGCTGGGATGCTCCCAGCAATCACACTCTCCTGCAGTGCTTTGAACACAGCTCTCATCACTGGCTTCTCTAATTCTCTACCTGCTTCCCTCTGGGACTTCTCAGTCAAAAGCATAGGACTGAATATGTTTTACTTGTTTTTGTGTCCCCCATGCCAGCTCCATAATGGATGATCAGTAGATGCTTCTTAAATGTAGATATGGCATCAGTTCCCTATGAAAACATTCTTAAGACTCTTAGTTAGGTTATTTTAATTAACTCTTCTGTCATGGTTGCTCAATACCTATGGGTGCCAACCTGATAGTACATAGAGTTGATCCTTTGTCTTGGATTTCTCCTGAGGTGTTCTGACTGATTAACATCTACTCATCCTTCTGTCTCAACTAAGTCCTCACTTCCTTCTGAAGACCCCCTGACCATGCTGGACTAGGCTGCTCCCCTCTAAGGTGTTCCCATGGCACCTGTGCTCCTGCTTTCATAACCACATGAAGAGACCAGCAGTCCACTCAACTGCTACAGAGATATTTCAAAGTATGTGTGCATTTGAGCTGCCGAAGATACAGAAAGAAATCTCTGAACTTCCCTAGAACAGAGCTTCATGAGAGTCAGCTGACACAAAAGCCCCTTGAGGAGATCTCCAGTCAGAAAGACACTGACCTTGGGCACCAGGACAATTCAGAAAAATTGCGTAAATAAGCCCCATCATAACTTTTCTTCCTTTGAAGCCCAAACCTCTGTCCCTCTTATTAGGCTGGTACATAAATCTTTACCCCTAACTATTCTGGGAGCTACTCTTTCTGTAAGGTGCTCCTGCAGGTAATAAATTTTTCTCCTATTAATCTATTGTCAGTTAGTTCACAGGTCCCCAAGCAGTAGGAACTAAGTTGGTAGAAGACAGGTTTTTCCTCCTAGCACACAATATTGTTTATTACAAATTGATTTTGACATGATTATAAGGTCAGAGAGCAGAGACTGAACCTGTCTTGTACTCATTGAATCTTCTAGAAGCTTCCTTAAACCCATGCTTTTCCTTCACTATTTTTTAATTCATCTTCACATGAACAACAAATTAACTGGCATGGAATCCATGTACTAGAGTCTTCCCCCACCCACTTGCTCCAACAGCTAATTGGATATTTCCCAATTGAACTTGATCCTCGGTGGATATACTGATTAATCTCCTTATATAAGTCCCATCCTCCAAATCCATTCCATGTTTCTCTACCCTGCTCTGATCACTAGACGGCTCACAACTGTGTTCTGCCTCTGTAATCACCTTTGCCCACTGGCTCCTGGTTCAGTTCAGCCAAGGGGAAGTATCAAAAGGAGATCAGAGAGCAGGAGTGGGGAGAAAGGCCAAAGTTATCTTTTCTCCACTTTCCCTTGCTCAGTGCAGAATCTCCAGTAGTAGCAGCTGTGTCCCATTGTGATTTTAGAACACAAAGGGCCCCTCTCCAGGGTTCTAGCTCACTGGGCTCTGCTAACTCTACTTTCCCTTCTTGTTTCTTCAGCCCAAGAGACATCAACAGCTTCCCATTTTTGCTAATCTCTTTTGTCTCACCCTCCTCCTTTGCACTTTTAACCCTCTTGGTAAGTAGTGCCTTTTTTAAAGTCTCTTTATGAAACCATCAGAAGTGGTTCCTGTTTCCTGCAGGGATCTTAACTGAAACATTAGATAACTTGATGGTTGTTGCTGGTTTTATTTTATGCGCACGCGTGTGTGTGTGTGTGTGTGTGTGTGTGTGTGTGTGTGTGTGTGTGTGGCGGGGGGTGGTGCTGCAAATGTCCAGGATTTTTACATTATTGTAAGGTTGAATATTGTTACTGGTTTGTTATGACATCTGCCTGGGAATATTTATTCATACTTTTAATGTGTCGATGTTTAGACTGAGTTTCTTTGGATCAGTCAAGTTTTCTTACATTAACACTTCGATCTTTGTTTCTGGCCCATCTAATTATTTAGTTCTCTTTTGAGGGAATTCTATATTCCTTGGTTGAATCTCCATGATCTTTTCCCCATGTTTTCCCCAATTATCTCCCTCATTACTTCAATCTTTTATCCATTTCTTCTGTGTTCTGGGAGAGTTTTGCAAACTATTTTATACTTCACTAATTGATTTTCTTCAATATTCCCCTCCTATTGCCTGCTTCCATCTCTTTTAAATTTGACAGTCATGTTTTTCAAATTCAGACAATCCTTTATTACTTCAAATTTTCATAATTGTATATTCAAGTTATATAAATGCAATTCTCTCTTGAATCTTAATAAGAAGACAAATTAGTTACTTTTCAAAACAGACTACTGAAAATGGCTGTTCTCTGAGTTGGATCACCACCCCCACCCTCCACATTTTTTTGGTTTAAAAATATATTTGTAGCCAACATGATTTTTCTATTTACCCATTGCTCAAAAGATGCTGCGTGCTTCCCAGTTTTTGCTTAAGTTGTTTCTATCAGAGATTGGTATAACTATACAAATTCTTCTTTCAGAGGGGCATTAGGATTAAAGAAATAAATGGGAAAAGGCTTCAGAAGACATCAGTTCTTGGATCCAGCAGGAAGAGAGTCAGAAATGACCTGGATCCTGTATTGTTGCCAGAAATCACATTTTATTCTTTTTTGTATTCCTACCACTACATCTGGTAACAAGTTGGGATGGATGAACAAATGAATGAGTTCAAAGTTCAGGAGTTTTTAAAGTAGACACTGAAAGAAATTTTCCATATTAAGAAAAAAAATCAAACTTTTAAATATTCATTATTTTAACACACTGTCAACTCAACAAAATTGTGGGTTTAAAGAAAAGATTAATTTAATGTTTTTAAGTTCCGACGTGTCATTTTTATTAAAATGCCATTGTTTTCTAAGTTCTGAATCAATATTCTTTTCCTCTATACTTAGACAGAACAAATATGCAGATGAGTCATCCGACTTGCAAATAGGCCATGGGAGGCACAATGGTGTCAAGAAAAGAGCAAACCGATTTAGTGAGAGAAAACTGAAGTTCCGTTTCCATCATTCTAGCTGTATGACTTGCATATGTCATTTAAATGAAGTCTCAGTCTTCTTATCTGAAAAATCTGCCTTATCTACCTGAAAAGAAGGGGATGAAAGTACATATTAACCACGAAGAGCTATGCAAATCTTAGTTGTGGTTATTATTATAATCTCACATATCATGCTGATTTTAAACAAAATGTTCCTTGAGTTACAAGGTAAAGAATATGGAAGAGTCTAAGAATGGGAGAAAAAATTCCAAATGATCTCTGGCCACACTGAAGGTTGAACAAAAGGAAATGAGTTTACACTAAAGAAACAGAAGTTGAGAAAGTAACCAAAGTCTTTGATTTTCAGAGTGACTGAACATTAGCCTGGCCACCCAGAAAGATCAGGGATGCTCTCTCTTCCAAGAGGGAATCAAAAAGAGAATAAATAGATCAATCTATATTGACCAAGAGGTGGCAAACTGACATCTGCACACCAAATCTGCTGCCCAGATGAATTTTATTTGACCAAGAAAGATGTCATTGTTGTTAATTTTTAAATTGAATTTGAGTGCCTTTAGGCATCTAGTCTTTCTGTCACTGAAGTGCCCATGACTTTCTGTTGTCTTATACTCAACCCCTTAATTATTCAAGTTATCTGCAAAGCCCTAAAGGCTTTTACAATTTTCACTTCTTCTGAAGGCCAATGCCCTGGGTTGTGCCCTTGCTATCTCTCTTTCCTCCTAAGCCTTCCTAAAAGCATTCTAATGGTCACCATGTCTTCAGTCTGTCTTCTCACCACTTCAGCCTCCATAGGATGAATGAGTCTGATAAGTCCTTCAGTCTCAACTTCTTAGCCCCAAATATAATACCCTTTAAGAAAAGTTTCCAAGCTTCCATGTTCAGCCTCATCTCCTGCCTTATTTCCACACTCTTCCCTTTAGGTACTCCAAACTATCCATTGGCTAGATATGTCATCCTTATTTATACTTCTGAGCTTTACATATGGTGCTTTCTATGATTAGTATGCCTTTTATTCTTCAAGGCAAAGGTCAAGTCTCATTCTGTGAAGCATTTTCTAATTTTCTGCCATTATCCCAACACTCACTCTGGGAAGAATTAGTTACTCTTTTTTCTATGTTTCCACAGCACTCTACCCAATTCAAGGACTTCTTCTATTGCATATAAGTTTCTATATCTATGTCTGTATTCTCCCACCACATTATAAAATCTTCAAGGCCAGGGACCTCATCTTATTTATTCTTATATCTACCTTGGGTTCCCATATGATGGTTATATCATGACTGTAACTGAATAAATTTATAGAGGATACATAATTTTCAGCAGATGTCCCCAAAGAGTAGATAAATAAATGAAGAAACATAGAAACAGTGCCTGTTATTTTCTGTTTCTTTTAGGATCAATCAGTACTTTTATATAGACCTTTTTGATTAGACAGCAATATTTTGTGGGATATGTCACCTGCCATACGTATGGAGAACCAGTCTTTCAAACATGTACCTTTGATAAAACAGAGGGAACAATGCCAAGTCATCCATCTGCTGATACTTGCACTTTCCTTCCATACCTAAAACTGAAAAAAAAAATAGCAGTTATAGCATAGGCTGGAGGAAAATTGCCTGATACATTCCAGGGCATATCAACTTTGAGCACAGGTGACAAAGCTTGATGAATTATGCCCGCAGAACGTACTGTAATACCATCTTGGTGATGTCATCATGTAGGACACTTGGTTTTTTCCATTGCTTTAAAAGAGAAATAAGAATAATGGATTTGATTTGCAAAAGAAAGACTGAAAAAAAACAAAACCCAAATCAAAGATTTCAAGAATGAGATTACATAAGAGGGATTTTATGATTCCTAGATTGTACTCATTATACATAAACCTGTGCAATATTTCTAAGTAATAGTGATCTACCACAAAGCTGGGTCTTCATGATATTGGAGTAAACTAGCAGATTAGGGTTAAACAGGGTTGTACAGAAAGGTTTCTGGCTTTTGAGATGTAAGCACAGTTACACGGTGAAACAACAGGAACATCTGTCACATCTCTGAAACCTAAAAAAAATGGAAAGTATTCATTATAGCACATCTAAATTCATTAATTCAATCAATATTATTGAGAACTGATTAGGCACTATTCTAGCTGCTAGGACTAGAGTAATGAATAAAACATACAGGGCCCTGTACTCATAAAACTTGCATTCTGGTAGATGGAGCTGACATTTTAGTGATAGTTTTGGGTTTCTTAATTCTTTTCTAAATTTCAAAGTCAATATTTTGGATAAAGGATTTTCACATTAGGTAAAACTAAAGTCAGAAAACAGTAATAAATCATCGTAGGAGAATAAGGAAGAAAGTGAGAAATATCCTAAAATGTAACCAAATAATATTCTAGGTATGTAATTAACACAATAGTTAAGTTTGTTCTGGAACTACAGGAATCTAGGCTTATCGTTAGCACATTGTAGAGTAAGCCATATATATCTTGCACTTGTACTCTTTCCTTTTATACCTAAAGCTGCAAAAAGCACCAGTTATAAAGCATAGGCAAGGAATGAGTGTTGTCTTGTTTTTAGTCCCCTTCGGTGTGCTTCATGGTCACTAGATTGGCCAACTTGCTTTCTCCTAGGACAGAAAGAAGCTCTTCCACCAACGAATTGCCTGTCCCTTCTGAGGGTACTTGGTGGAATGGATCTATCTGCGCTGTGTTCTCTGAGGCTGCTGTGCAAGGTTGGAGTACTCTACCTGTGGGTTCTGGGGCATGGAAGAGGAGGGGAGACCCTTGGGAGCAAGCCAAGGGAGGCAGAGATCCAGAAGCCACATGAGGCAGCACAGCCATCTGAATGGGGAAATGTGAATGCCCTCTACAGTAGTGGGTTTCAACCCTACCAGACACAACTCTTTTTATTACAAATATTTTGTAATGTAATCCTAACTAAAGTGAAATAAAATTTATAGATAATATAATTTATTCCACACGTTTTTTTAAAAAAATAGTATAATGCTGTAAATAAAATACAAAATAAGCCCAAAGGAAAGTAATTTATATAATACCTATATTATGTATGAGCTTAGGCATAGTGGTGTCATAGTCCAATTATACATAGAATCCCTATGAATGCATGAGTTATATGTATAGACCGATAAAGATATGTTGGTTTAGGGCCTAAATGCCACAGTGAGGCAACTTTCCAAAGTGTTTAACTCTCAATTTACATGGTGGTTGTAAGTTCAAAGTATATTAAAGCCAAGACAGAAAAAACAAAAAAAAAAAAAACCTTTGGATTTACATGTAAAATGTTGTTAGGCCCTGGGCCCAGAATAATAAGTAGGTTCTTCACCAACATGAATCTCCACCAAACATTTGTAAGGACAACTTTTAATTGTGTGGAACTGCCCTGTGCATTGCATCGTATCTAATATCCCAGCCGCTTATTCTACCCTCCAATCATGGCTACAACAGAACACCTCTTCTCCTACAAATTTCAGAACCATTTGGGAGTTGATACTGACCCTGGTCTACTATCTTCGAGTTAGCCCAGTGTTGTCCTAGAGATGGGGCCAGGTTGGGTTTTCATTTGCGTCCAGCCTATGCTTACATAAGTTGATCCAATCCATTTAAAGGGCTTGGTACACAGCAAGCATTTTCTTTCAACATGTGAAATGCACGAAACTTTGACCCCAAAATTCTACTTCTAGGTATTTGTCTTTTAACTCACCCAACCAATTATATACAAACAATGTCTAAAAAAGATACACATCACACTTAACAGCAAATTTCTCTGGGTAAAGAGTTGAGACATTGGGGTATGGCGTAGGGATTTTGACTTAAACTTTCTATCACATAGGTTTTCTTTATAATGAGCATGTTTTACTGCTTATTAAAACAGTAGTTTTTAAATGCCATCTTTACTCAAACATAATAATAAAGGTCTGAAAATGAGATGATCAACTTCAGTATTGAACCCATGACTTGATTCAGTGACCAATCAATTGAGCATATTAGCCCCAACATATTATGGCATGTCACTGAAAGATGTCACCTTGACATCATATTATCTTTAAATCATTTTTTAATCAAATAAAATTAAATATCCACTCTTTGTCTCAATGTGCTCTTACTTTCAGGGATATTCCTAGACCAGTTCATTTCTCTGAGGTCTTTTAGAGCAGAAATAAATTAGTCAAGGGCCTGCCCTTGAAGAATATGTGAGGAATTTTCCAAAAAGTCAGACTCCTGGGGTTGCCCCGTGAAAGCTGAGAACCATTATTGCTTCACATTAGACAAAGTGTCAGGTCACAAATTTCACATACCATCTCAAGTTTCTCATTTTTAGCATTTAAGGGACACTAGGAGATACAAATATTCCTTAAAAATCTTCCTTATTTTCTCTTTCCCCTCTGTTTCTTTTTTCCTTCCATTTATTTTTTCTTTCCTATATCTCTACCCCATCCCACCCCATGGGCTCCTTTTTAACCACAAACAGCTATTGAAGGAAGAAAGAACTGGAGAAAGGGGAAAGAAAGCTTTCCTCTTTCTAGAAGATGACAGAAGAAGATTCCAGAGTGCTGGAGGCATGGCTTTGACATTAGAATTCTCATTTTGATAATAATCGAAAGCGCAAAACTAAAGATTATTTTTTAAATGACAGTTACCAATGGTTCATTTTCCCCCTACATGTTCTTTAATAACTTTAATGTTATAAAATTATCAAATCATTTTTTTTCCTAGAGTGTTGTGCTGAGTTGATACATGAAATCATATCTGGGAAATTATTAATAGCTCCTAAATTAACTTCTCAAATGGGATGTCTACACTTGTTCTTCTGATGCCTGTGAACCACACACAACGCAGACATGAAGTTACCACTGTTTCACTCAATGCCTACTACAGGGAGTATATGAGTTACGTAGCCTTAACACTCAGCAATAAGTTTTGAAGAAAATGATATTTTTAAAGAATAATAAATCATGTATTTTCTAGATTTTTATGTGTAAGGAAACTATGTTCCCTTGAGTTGAACAAGTAGCCCCCAGTGGTCCATAGTCTGCAACACGTAGCAGCAATAATCACAGGTGGACCAGTGTCTTTGTCCATTCTGCCTGCTATGACAAAATACTGTAGACTGGGTAGTTTATAAAGAATAGAAATTTATTTCTCACAGTTCTGAAGGCTGGGAAGTCCAAGACCAAGGTGTGACAGAAGGGGTGAACGCTGTGTCCTCACATGGCAAAAGAGGCAAGGCAACTCCCTTCAAATCCTTTTATAAGAGCACTAATCCCATTCATGAGGGCAGAGCCCACATCTTCCCCCAAATCCCCTTTTCTTAATACCACCATTTTGGGGGTTAAGTTTCAACATACGAATTTTGGTGGGGACACCGACATTCAGACTATGGCAATCAGTCAACTTATCAGCTTAAAGAGACATGCCATGGACTAAAATTCTTTTCAATATACATAATCATTCATTACACACATCCAGTATTCTTGCTTAAGAGTCTTCAACTTCATTATTAGCACATAATATCCTCTTCTACAGGTTTTCTATCTGTGCAAAATCAATGCCATCAAAGCTCTGAGATTCATTCTATTTATCGTTCTTTTTTGAAATGAACAGAATAATTAAAATATTCTGTGTAATTTGGTATAACAAAAACCAGTGAACCATTTAATCAAATAAATGATTAATGATAATAAAACCTCTCATTTGAATTTTTCATGAAGTTTTTTTCAATGTATTTCTACCTTTACGATCTTATTAGACATTCTCAAAGACTATGTAAAGGAACTTAGATTAGCATCATTCCCATCTCACAGAATAGAAAAGCGAGGTTTACAAATGGTAAGTGACAGTCTGAGCCAGCAGTGCTGGAGCTGGGGGGTAAAATCTATATTCCCAGATGTTATGCTCCCAAGTCTCACCTGCATTCGGTCTAAATCGATAGCTGTTTAAACAAACAAAAAAAATAGAAAACAATCTAATACTTTCAATTCTTCAATAAGGCCTGAACCGTACCTGTTTCTTTAACAATGTTTTAGATACAACAGACGAGAAAACAGACCCGCAGACCAATCATACACCCCATTGGCTTTTGCCAATTCTCATTTTTACTGGCAGCTGCATTTCAAGGAAAAGCTAGTGAACTGCAGGGAGTAGATAATGGGGGCTTCTCAAGGTATCAGTACATCCAGGCCACTGTGCAAAGCAGATAATCTACGGCATCTGTTTAGAATGGGAGAGACAGCAAAGAAGTCACAGCTGAGCCCCCCAAAACCCTCGAAATGTGAGTGCTTTGTTTACAAATCAGCTGCCTGTCCTCTGATTTGAGAATTAAAGAGCCTTCAGCCATGCTGTGGTCCTCTCCATATACTTAACACAGATGCAGCTATAATATAACACAAATCATGGGAGAAATACAAACAGCAATCATTTATTGAGAGCCTAAGTTCCAAACACCAGGCTGGGGGTTTTATGCATATTGCTTCATTTAATCCTCATAGACCAAGATGGATGGTCATTTCTATTTCTTTTTTAAGTTTCAAGCTGAAGTTGAAATAAACGATGAACACTAGGAAGAGGGTTCACTCAGAAGGAAGGCCAAGTGACTATTTAAGAAGTATATATCTTTTAGTACTATTTTTCTATTATTTGCCATATTTTGGCATTATAATACAGCTGCTTGCCCTATTTTTAAAAAATAAAAGAGTTAGATGTTTGTAGCCTTTTTAATTATAGAGTTCTGATGACTAGTTTGTAAGAGTTTAATCAAGGGGGAACAAAAGCTTTATTAACCTGCTTTCTCACTCTCCTATTTGTACTATGTGCTTGTCTATTATCTGTTAGAACATACTCCTCATATGGTTTGAAATGAAAGGATGATCCATCTCCTCATTACCGATCCTCTGCTTGGTGATGAAAAACAAAACAAAACATATGAACAAAGGAAAAATGCCTTCCTGTCATTTCTCAGCCTTCCCTGCGCTGCTCAGCTGGGATGTTAAAGATCGAGGTTTAATGAAAGAAGGTGAGAAGGTGAACAACAAAAAAAAGCCCTAATGAGCGTATGTTTAGTTATACGGAAAGATCACTGAGAAGTGGCAGTGATTTTCTTTGTATCTAATATAGTTCAGTATCTCCCAAGGTCAAAGAAGCCCATGGCCCTTCCTTCCTCACCTTATCCATTCCCTACCCTGGCAACCGGCTTCTCCACCTAGAGCAGGTTTCATGAAATTTAATTTTTGACGGTGGAGTGAGAAAAGATCTCATTTTCCACCACCAACTTGTGGTTCTAGAGAAGCATGCAGAAGTGCAGGAGGTTGTCTCAGCCGCTTGCCTCACTGGAGGATCATGTCACAAGCAGGTATTCAGACCTCACGCTGCAAGATGACAGAGCCCCAGACCAGTCTCCAGGCTTACTAACACTTACCCTCTGGACTGAGAATGAAAAGGCAAATTCCCATCTAGCGATGTAGAGCCACTGAAAAACAAAATGCTTTAATGCTTCGAAGGAGAGCCAATAACAGCTGTTGAAACTCTAAAGCAATGCTCCGAATTAGAATGAAATCGTGCAGTCATAATATCATTCCGAAAATGTCTTTAATCAGCGAGCGTTCCAGCCCTGTGGTGTGAGCATCGCACTGAAAATATCAAATAAAACATGAGGGTCCAACTTGGACTGAACCCCCAAAACTCTAACAGAGAGTGATGTTTTTGCTTCACCAGTTCCCAAACCAGGAAATCATTACTCATCATCCACAACAGACCACCCATTTGGGGAGTGGGAGAGAGGCACGACAACCATGACAAGTGAACAACAGCAAAAAAAGCCAACCTTGAAGTTCAGCTTTAGGATCAACAGCCATCTCACTGAGGCAGACGTGCTTCTCTCATGCTTCATGTCCAGTGTAACTATTAACACTTTGGTAGGCATAAATTGAGATCTTTCTTTGAAGTTGAAATATGAAGCCTTAACTGTGCTCTCATCCTCTACATTTCACTGAGTGAATAACCTAAATTACACAGAACGGCAGCAAATTGGCTCATCATAGCCCTGTTCTAATTTTAAAAAGATAAAGATCCAAAAAACCAGACAACCGAACACTGAAGGGACTAGCGAAGCCTGGTAAGGGGCTGCCAGGGTCTTTCCCTAGAAGGTCATGGATTCAAATTCGACCTAGGTTTGTGATGACCAAGGGCCATTTAACATTTTGTGTTAAATTTATATGTGCCCTCAACATTATGTTCCTAATAGGGCTGCTGACAGCTTGCATTTGTCATTCTTGCTCTCTCAGGAGTATAGTGGATGGCCAATTGCATGTGGAAACTAAATCATCTCCTCCCACATAAAGGTGATCCTTGCAAAATGTGGACTCCAAGGCACTGATGAGCATCTTGCCTTCATGCTGCCTGCCGTTTGCCCCTCTTCCAGCTCCCCCAGTCTAAGGGAAGCGTACTGCTGCTCTTTGATTGCCAGTCTAAAACCCTGACAAAATTTTAAAGACGTACAAGCATGCCCACAAAAATGGTGTTTGTCAAACACCATAATAACTCTCTCGGTTTTGACAAAGCATTCACTTGCGGTGATAAAATGCTAGGTCACAAGTCAAAGTTTTACTCCATTACTGAGCATTATCTTTGAGCTCTAAATGGAAAGTCAGTATAATTTACCAGCTGCTAGGCTCCAATTCCCTGCCACCACTACCACCCTGAACAACGTGGGAACAGGCTGATAGCTGCTGGAGTAACTACTGGAATAGATTTTGCATGATGGACTCTGTCCACAGGTCACTCTGACCAATCAACAGATTTCAAGTCATTTTGATCCTAGGTTTCTGCTTGGAATTTCCTAGAATTCAACGAAGAGATAAATCCACCACCAATCAAAAGAGGTTTGGGATGACTTAGAGATATATGCGATAATTAGATGGTGTCTCTTTATGAAATGGCAAAAGTTGGCTGAGTTGAGATATGAGATTTCCACAGAGTACCTTCCACAGGCTGTAAATGGGTCCCACCTTCAGATTTGATGCTGACCATCACAAGAGTATAGAGCACTCTGTCAGAGAGTGTTCCGTTAGGGTATGTCAGTGTGGTCTAGCTGAGTGATGCTAAACAGCTCTGCCGCTCCTAAGTACATTCTGCCCAGCTATGGAGGAGGGTGTCAGTACTCAGGTGAAAAGCCTGTTGTCTGAAAACACGTGAGAAGACCAGTTCCCCCAGGCTTCTTGTGACTGAAAGATGTCCTTATCACAGAAAGAGAAAGAGCTGTCTAGATCCGTTCTTTTAATTATGAGCAATCAATTGAACCTATGTTACCAGGCAGTGGAGAGACTTTGAAGTTGTTTCTTGTCAAGTCTTCTGGACAGTAGGAAGTCACAAGGAGGGCCAAATTTTGCAAATATTTCCTCCTGCCAGAGGGGGGAGGTGAGGGTAAATCTAACGGCCATGACTCCCAAAAGAAAAAAAAAGCAACAGATGTTGAAGCCTCCTCCCCCTCCCTTTAAATCTCCAGACAGAACTGTCTCTGTGCAGAGGTGGGCTAATGATGGCTGAGTAGAACCTGTTGGAGGCAGGACGGCTAATAATCCCACATCTATCCACCTCTCTCTGGATCATTCTTCCGTCTATTGATGGGTCCCTCAGATCTTTACTGATAACCTTTTCCATTTACCTACCTAGTAGAACTTGATCATTTCAGCTGTGGACTCTATTTCAAAGGGCCATTTGCCTGATGGGAAATACTGTTCCTAGCCTAAAGCGGTTTACTTTTCAAAGATTGAACTAGCTGTCTGCAGGCAGTCTTTAGGATTTGGCTTGATATTTCCAAAACGAATCTACAGCCTTAGCCTTTTCTTCTCCAGGGCCTTGAACCCACCAATCTGCAGCTTCCTGCCCACCAATTTTCCTTTTCCTTGAGAGGCCTGCTTTCCCGGTTCTCACCACGTAGTCCAAATATGGGGTCCAGATATATTAGGATTGTTGTTGGGCTGCGGTGAGGGAAGGGAGGATGGCGGAGGTCTGTAAAAGAGGGAAGTGCGGGATGAAGTCTGGGACAGACTTTGCCGCAACGTGTCATAAAATGAACGCCAAGGTGGCCAAGAAGAGGAGGGCCAGGAACCGAACCAAATGCCTATGGTGGGGCTCTTGTGGCCGATGGATGTGACGTGGCGCCGTCAGGTGGAAACCGTGCGGTCCTCTCCCAACCCAACTCACAAGAGATAAAGATGTCTAAATAACCACGACCCGCCGCCGCCACAACCCGGCCCTGGCCTCGGGGGCGTGGGGAGGAGGAGCGCCTTCTCTGCTGAAGCAGCGTCTGGGATTTGTTTGTAGGTTCGCAATTCACCATGATAAATGTAAAGACCAATTAAGGTTTGATCCGTGCACACGGGAGGCAGACGGCGGCTGACAGTGGAACCAATTAACGAGCATGTCCCCTAATTCCTGCCGCGGCCGCGGAGCGCACCGCGGATCCCCAGGCGCCCGCGGCGGTCGTCCCGGAGCCCTGCGAGCCCCCCGCCCAGCCCTGGAGGAGGGCGTCCTCCGCCAGCGCGAAGGTGCGAGGAGCCGGGTCCGGGGACGCTGGGGAGGGGGCGCGCAGGCCAGGGAGGCTCGGAGCCAGCCGCCTACGGAGCCCAACTGTTTGCAGCCGGGGACTGGCGGGTGGGGCGCGCCCGAGTGGTCCCGCTGGGCAGGGGCGGCGGGGGCTGGAGAAGGCGCCAGCGCCAAGCTGGGCGGCGCCCCGAGGGCGGAGGACAGGTGGCCGCCCGGCCACAGCCAGGTAGCAAACGGCTCGGGGGTTGCGCGGCGCGGTCCCAGGATTTCCCCTGCTCCGGGGCCCAGCTCGTTGCTGCCCACAGCTGGGGCGGCGTGGGGTGGAGGGAATGGGGCGCGAGGCTGCAACCCCCGGGCCCAGGGCACCTCGGCTTCTCCCCTCCAGCTCCCCTTCTCCTTCCGGCTCAGCTCGCTGCCCCAGACGTGACCGCAGCACAAGGTGTTGGCGCTGCGCACTGCCGGGGTGCGCGTGATTAATGGCCCCGAGGTCGGGGGCGGTGCAGGCACGAGCCCCTCTTTGCCCAGCCAGGGTGTGAGGGTATCCGAGAGGAGAGCGGGGTCATGGCAGCGGGGGTCCTCGGGAGCGCGGCAGCGGAGGAGGAGGAAGAGGAGAACTAGGAGACGCGGGCCAGAGAGGCTTGTCCCCTCTGGCCCCAGGGCAGGCGCAGCCGCGGGTGCCCTGCGCCAAGCAAAGTTTGGAGCCGCGGGCGCCGCGCGCAGGTCTCTCCCCGCGCAGTTCCCTCGGCGGGGTCTGTGCTGCCGCCGCCGCTGCCAGGGCAGGACAAAGGCTCATTAACACGTGATGGGACCGCGCTTCATAAATGGGACTGGAGCGAGAGGGAGCCAGAGACAGAGCGCGAGCGGAGGGAGAGGAGGGACCGCGCGAGCGGGGCGAGGCGACGGGCGCCCGGGCTGGCGGCGACGGGCGGCCCCACGCCAGGCCAGGCGTGGCTAGCGGGAGGACCCAGTAAAGAGCCCGGGAAAGAGGCGAGACTCGCTGGCGGCCAGAGCGGAGGGGGCGCCAGTCCTGGTCGCTATCGCGGGCGGGCGCTGGAAACAGGGGACGCCGGCGCGCGGACCGACTGACTTACTGACCGACCGCCAGAGGCACACCCCGCTCCACCCCACCCGCCTTGCCAGCGTCCCGGCGCCGGCGCCGCCTCTCCCCCGCTACTCCCTCTGCCGCCCCTTCCTTCTCCACTTCTTTTCCGCCTCCGCCTCTTCTTGGCTCCCGCGGCGCCTGTGCCTTCCCTTGGCCCGGGCGGGGCGCCTCGGCTCCCTGCAGAGCTCTCCGTAGTCGGGGGTACATTTCATGTCGTTCTAGCGACGAACCAACCAGTCCCTGAGCTGGGCGAGAGGTGCCAAGGGAGCTTCTGCCCCGAGGACCGGGGGATGCGAAGGGTAAGACGTGGCAGAGTTGCGTTTGGAAATACTTTTTCCGCCTCCCGCCCCCTCGGGTACTGACCAGTGTGGTCCCCAAGCGTCCTTCGTGGAGTTCTTATTCCGTGTGAGCGAATCGTGTGTTGGTGTTTACTTAGCTGTATAGCCCCAGCCTGTTAACTGTGGTCTGTGCTACTTCTCGAGGTTTCTACCATTTACTATTTACTGAATGTGTGTGCACCTGGCTCTCTGTATGCACTGATGTCTGTAGAAAATGTGTACTTGTGCATGTTTGAAAAACAGGCTCTTGAGTTAATGCTTAATGTCTATAAACCGTAGCAGCAACTAAGTCTTCCCAGAGAAATACATCGATCTCTGCACCAAACCTAGAAACTGACTAAAGTAAAATATTAAATGACATGCAAAGAAACGTATATCGGGTAATAAACTTTTGATATAGAAAAGGATAGCTACAGGAACCACTTCTCTTTGAGGAAAAACAAATGTGCATTTAACTAATACATAATTTGAATGTTGATGGAGCCATTTAACTCAGAACTAGCCATTAGACGAATCAAGTTGATGTTTCATATTTGAAAGACATTTCTTGCTAAGATGCACACATCATAAATGGATCACCTCCTGAATGCAAATGCATTTGCTGTGATAGACGTGCAAAACTGTCATTTGGTCATTTGAAAGTTTAAAAGCAACATCAATGTTTCCAGTGGTAATAGATTATTTCTCTGAGATTTTAAATTGAACAGATGAGAAAAGCAAAAAAAATTTAGTAACCTATTAATAATTTTGCCTCCTGTCTTTTTTGTTTTCCTCCAAATAAGTGCTGTTCTTGCCCTTTGTTGTTGATTTCTTGATATATTAATCCTCCTCAGGCATTTAATCCAATAAGAGATTAGAACAGATTTACTGGTTTTAAAGGTGTTGAAAGATATCTCTATGGGTCCCATAACTTCTCCTCATTCTTATTACCAAGTTAATATCTTTTGAACAATGGAGGAAATGCAATTTCTTAGAGGAAACACAGTGGACATTGAGTATCAGTGGGGTCACCACTGACATCAATCTATTTTGCAGAATATTGAGAAGCTTAGAGCAACCAACCTTTAAGGTTCCCATAGGACTTTGTCTGATTTAAAGTGTTGCTTTTCTAATCCCACCCTACTGACAGTTTGCAAGGGAAGATATGCTGATTGATTTTTCCTCTGTCCTTTTTTTCCCTTGGTACTCAGTCCCCCTCCCTCCTCCCTCCCAACTCAGTTAAGAGCAATTTTATAAAAATAAAAGGTCATATATAATTTCTAAAGTGAGACAAATTATTTTCTGATTATATCTATACATGAACAGAAGACATGCCCCTCTAGAATTTTAAACATTGCATACTGCAGGTGGTTATTGGTAGGCACAATGGCAGTTATCATAGTTGAACAAGAGGCTTGATGTTGGACATGATTTTAAAAAACTAATCCATTTTAGGTTATCAGGAGAACTTACTGTAAATGGACTCTTTTTGTTTCAAAGATGTCTCCCACTTCAGGCAAGGAGCAATCTTGGCTGAGGTATGTATCAAGTGTCTGGTGGAGAGAGGTCTCATTGTGTTCCTAAGTCTCTGTGGGGGTAAAATGATGCCACAGGATGGAAATGCTCAGATCTGACCTTTCAAAAATAAAATTACTATGCTTGCATACTCGTTGTCAGGAAGGCCAGTTAGATATTCATGCCCCTGAATTTTAATAGCATAAATATATATGTATGTACAAAGAATGTCATGACTAGAACCTTAAATAAGCCATAGGTGATATTAATTTAGTGTGTAAAGTTTTAAATTCTGGTGAAAATCAGATCTCACATTGGAGTACTGCTTGGCTTTGTTTGTTATCCACTGTTTTCTGTCTTTTTCTGTTACCCTTTTCCCAGTGGACTATGTTCCTCTCTGTCTTGCCAGTGAGATTACTCTTCTCTAATAAGCCTAGCTGCAGGATCAGTGTGTTCTTTTTGGCATTTCAAAATGTTAAAATAGTGAAATTGTTAAATGTTACCAAGATGAAACTTCTGGGAATGAAATTCTCCAAAAGAGCCACTATATTTGTGGCATATTACAGTCTATTCCAAAAGAAAACTCCTTGAATCGGTTTACCTATTTTCTCAAGAAGGAAGCAGCCCCATTGATTGTGTTGATAAGTGTTTAGTATGCAGTGTCAGCTTATTAATTACTAAGGCAAAGCCTGAGAAACTCTTTCAAAACAATCCTGTTACATTCTTCTTTGCTTTGACTCAGAATTAACATTAACCACCAGAAAATTTAGACAGGTTCCTTTGGTTGTCTTGCATATTAGTGTTTGGAATTAGAATTGGAATACTTTGCTGTATAAGAATAAACTATTATGAAATGGAACTTATAATAGCAGTTTATAGTTCACCACGCTTACCAAATGTTTCTTACCAGAAAACAGTTGGCCTTATAAGGAATAGGATTATTTCCCATAACTACCTATCTAGGAATGCTGCAAAAAAGAGTAACAAATTGAATTTGGAAATACCTAACAAGGCATAATTAGCAAAATGAGATTTGGTTATAGCTTCTCGAATTTGGTTAATAAGATGGAGCCTGTCCTTTAGGTTGCTGCCTGGTATTCTTGGGATAATTATGTTTGCTCAGTTGCATAAAGAACACAGATGAGAGCTTTCATTCCCTGCTAAAAAGGATGCCATATCTCCACCAGTGTAAGTCTGTCTCTTCTATTTTTGTATTCATCATTTTCTAATTGAACTGACAAATAGTTAGAGTGAAACCAGCCTTTGGTTTTAAATTATTTATAATTCTGGTTTTGACTCTGAAGCAACCTGAACCAACATTGTTTGAAAGACTGCACTAGGACCAGGTTTACCTATTGCATATGCATATTTAGAGAAATAGCCAGGTCTGCTGATTTTTCTCTCATTGACTTAAGGTTAGTAGAGAACTTGATAAGAGGGGATCAAAATCAATTCATATACTTTGTATTGGCAAAATTTTAACTTCATAATTTTCCCTCTGAATCTCCAGTTCTTTTCTAATCTTTTCTCATAAAAATGGTAACTTTGTATTATAACTGCATGAATGCTGTTTTGGGGGGACTGGGGGATTCAACACTTTGCCACTGAATTGTTATTTAATTCTTTGATAATCATTTAATAATCATTTAATTCATTTATCTATATATTCTTAGATTAGATTGGATTAATTTTATGACATAGATCAACTCAGATTCCTCCAAAATATTTTCTGGACTGAAAGAAACAATAAATGTCATCCAGAATATATATATATATATATATAAAAATATCAAATTATATACTGCATAAATTTAAACAATTGGATGTATAAATGCACCTTTATATGCATGCATAAACAAAGTTTTCCACAAATGTAGACCATGACCGAAATAAAATTTAGATAGTCACCCTTATATATTTAAATATATAATTCTGATTTGAAATAAATACTACAAATTTGGGAAAATGTCCAAGCAGCTGTGCAGATGGACACTGAAGGCTCAAGGCCAAAGGAAATATTCACCTTGAATCAAAATAAGGCTGTTCTTGTTTTCCAGGATAGGTGGAAATCCATTCCAGTCCCATGTGTTCTGAGAATCTTGCAAATATGCCAGGATGAGCATCAATACATTTGATTATAGTTTTATCATAAACACTGATGAGTTTAAGGTAGTTTTTACCAGTCTTGCTAGTTGTTTGTTACTTTTGGAAGTTAGAGCTATGCAAGTTGGAAGAAAATATAGAAGGTTATTACCATATCACAAAATGCATATCAAGATATTTATGTTATATATAACACATTATAATGCTATCACAGGTAAGTTAAAACTTTAGGAAATTTGTTAAGAGGGTGGGGAAAGGCAGGTTGCTTTTAGTAGACCCTATCACCATTCTTGCTACTGTTCAAACTGATGTTAGATGAACTTCTATCTCAAACTTGCCCACATGGATAATAGATATTTTTATGACACATCAGTAATAATAGGTCAAAGCCATTACATAAAGTAATCAGTGTGATTACCTCTGGTTCTTAACATAAAATATTTACTAAAAGCTTTCTTGGGTCATATTTCTTCACTAAATAGGGTGCCTCATGGGGAAATACAGTACATTTCATTATAATACTTTTGCTAGACAGTTAATTGCATGTACAAATATATTCTTGATCCAGGTTTCACTGATGTTTTCTGTATATTTGAAGTATTTTCCATATAGATTAATAATGTTGGGATAACCTCTAATTTAAAAGTTTCACTTGGACAAGTTAATTTAATAACATAGTGCCATGGAATTCTTGAGGTTCATAGATGTGTTCGTATGGGCTTTTGAGGGAAGAATTGTTTACTCCCCAAACCTGAGCGACTGGGCCTGGCAGAGTCATCGCTGTTGCTCTGGAAATACTATGAATTCTGTTTTAGCCCCCGCTGGAGAAATTTTCACACCTGCACTTTAGGAAAGCTTTCAAAGTTTTTTCTTTCTTTGTTTTGTTTTCTTTTGTTGCTTTAACATGAGAGTGGAGACTGGTTAGATGGGAATCATTGTTTTTTAACCAACTCTTTTTTTAACCCATTGTGCTATGGCATTACATTCTATATTTTTGAATAAGTTTCCTAAAGTAGATTTTGCATTCTTTGAATGTAAGAAGGGATTTAAGTTCCCTTTTCTCCTAACACAATTGACAAAATAATTTTTCCTTAAGAGTACAACATTTTATTATTTAATGCCTTATTTTTTCACTCTTTGGATTCTTAATTGTTTAGAGTTTGGATTCATTGAATAGAAATTTGATATCTTTGGCTTGATTCCTTACTACCATTATCAGTTCTGAATAGCGTTTTTAATTTTTTTAAAATTTTTTTTATTTCAGCGTATTATGGGGGTATAAATGTTTATGTTACGTATATCGCCCTTCCCCCCCCAGTCAGAGCTTCAAGCGTGTCCATCCCCAGATGGTGCCCATCGCACTCATTATGTTTGTATATACCTCCCTCCTCCTCCCCCCTCCCATCTGCCCAACGCCCGATGAATGTTATTCCTATATGTGCACTTAGGTGTTGATCAGTTAAAACCAATTTGATGGTGAGTACACGCAGTGCTTATTTTTCCATTCTTGGAATACTTCACGTAGTAGAATGGGTTCCAGATCTATCCAGGAAAATACAAGAGGTGCTATATCACCATTGTTTCTCATAGCTGAATAGAACTCCATGGTTAATTTTTTAACTTCAGGAGATAAAGTGCAGTATAGTTTCCTAAATTTGATAATATAATATCTATTTTTTTTCCTACTAGCAAATTCCATGCTATTGCTTTTTAAAGAAAAGCAGAGGCATTTTTCAAAGATGTGCCAGGCAATCTGTTGTGGTAGTTTAGTATACTGACAAATGCTTTCACAAACTGTGTATGTCTATAGTATATTTAAATACAATTAAAATACAATGTAATTAGGAAGTTATGGTTTTCAAAATTTATGTTTAAATGGGAGGGTTCCCCTCTTTCCTTCATCATTTCATCCATTCTTTTAGACTACTATCTTTAGAAAAGAAAATTGGAATCAATATGAGTTCTGCAAATTGAGTTAAGTTATAAGGAGTGTTATATTCCAGCTGGTGATAAATTCTAACATGCTTTTTAGAAAAGAAATTTAAAGTTTGTTTTAAATAAATTTCTACTTAGATGGACATTTGTACTACGTAATTTCATAACATTGATTTCTGTTGGTCAAGAGGCTAAAACTGATGTTTTTAATATAGCAAGTAAACCAGTATCATTGATCTCCCCAAAAATGATTATTTAGATAGTATGCATTTGTCACTTTTGTTTGCTTTAAACTCAGCTATATTTAATCAATCAAATTTTTATTTATTCTTTGTAAGAAGGACTTAATTTAATGTCACTGTGATCTGAGTATTTTGGTTTATTCCATGGTGGCTGATTAAATGGATCAGATTTTCAACTAATTTAAAGATGTTGCTATCATAATTTGTAAATTTTTTGTCTACATTTTGTACAAGTTATGATGAGCAAGCAATATGTATATAGAGAAGAAGGAAACTGGACAATTTAACGTAACTAAAGGAAGGTAAGCAATGGGTTGTCCAGAGAATTTTGTATCTCTGCATACGTGGACATTTGACTTTGGAAGATACATGCTACTTTTGGAAATGACGTCAAACTTGTTATAAATAAAAAAGGGGAAACCTTTGAATGATTTTAGTCCTCAACTAAGGTAACTAATTATGAGTAATCTATGATCCATTTTTATTGATGAACTAATTAGAGAGGGAACAGTTTGCCCAGAGTCATACATTTAAATGCTTTGTGATACATTTCTATGTATTTATAACTTTTAGGTATTTTTGAAAGATGCCAACTATAAATAATATAAATTGTATAATATCCAGAGTGATTTTGTAAGATAATTTGCAGTGGATTTGTATTACTTGGGCTGACTGCAAAATTTCCATTTTAGTTTGTCATTGTCTGGGTTCATCTCTTGTGATATATTGTTTTATAGTTTTGGGGAAAAGAAGAACAGAAACAGAAATATCTCCAGCTTAAAAGAAATAAGCCGAAATGTTAATTACTTTTACTTGTTTTCTGTTCTGTTATGCTCAGTAATGATGGGTTCCTTCACAGTGGTATTGAAAGAAGTGGCTCAGCAGTCCTATAAAGCTTTGCAATGACTTTGTAATAGAATTAGGAGAAAATGGTGTAGTGTTCTTAATTTATGTCTACATACTGTGTCAGTATACATAACATTTTGAAGCCGCTTTCCTTTACCAGGCAAAATATGTAATACGTTTCCTGAAAAAGTCCAGAGAAGCCCTGAACTGAACTGAAAACCGAACTGTAGTCTGAAAGACCTTGAGAGATTCCCCACTCCTTATGCTTATTTTCTGGCTAGGCTACATTATTCTTTTCCAGCCAAATAGGAATACCTTGGTTTTAAAGATCTTCCGTGGAAGGCTACTTTAAAATGAGCAGGCTCCCTTGGCAATCCATTTCAATGATCTAAAAACCTATACTCACAGAATATTCCTTCTTCTTATCTAACCTCAATTCTTCTTAAAAGTTAACTTTATTCCTCCCCACCTCATTTAGTCTTTTTCACAGGTCTCCATAATCTTTAATAGTGATTCTTAAACTTCAGAATGTGTTAAGAGTCTCCTGGAGGCCTCGTTAAAAACACAGATGCGCCCCAACCCTAGAGTTTCTGATTCTATAGATCTGATCTGGAGCCTGAAAATTTGCATTTCTCATAAGTTTTCCAATGCTGGTGCTTGGGAGACCACGCTTTGAGAGCCACACACCTATAAAGAAACCCCGCATGCCCTTACAAACCGCTATGTGACCTCTCAGACTGCTCTTTAGGATGTACACTAGAATTTCCAGCCCATATGCACCTAGTTTATTTACTAATTCTTTATCTTCACGTCACTTTTTCTGAACATTTCAGTTCCTCAGGATCTCATAATTGTATCACACAAACCCTAAGAAGGATTTGACCTTGAATGAAAACAGTAGAACTACCTTATGGTTTCAGTGACATAAAAATTCTGCACTTGTGTCCAATTTGCAGGCTTTCTTGTTAATCACAACTACATTTCCAAAGCATATTCTGCATTGCTACTGAAACCTCATTCTTCCAGTTTGGTTTGCATATAATTATTTGCATCTTGAAAGAACATTTTTCTGTTTATGTCTTGCATTGTTAGCACACACTGAAGATTTTCTAAACATTTCAATGAAAGTAGGTGATACGTTAAGTACCTAGTTTTTAAAATCATGTTTGAAGTAAACCCTGGGTTTACACAATAATAAAACATCTTTATTTTAGTGAGAGAATGATAGGAAGGAAATTGAACTATTTATAAAGCCACTGTGTCCTTAATTTGTATGAGTATTTGAACCTATATTCACTTCTCTTGTGAAATATCCATTTTAGTCTCTGTAATAATAGAGAATAATTTTTCATTCTTTTCATCACAGAGTTACGACCTGTGTTAGTGATTCTATATTTGCCAATTGGAAAGCCAAATATTTCATAAAATAGAAATTAGTTGAGTTTGTTATTAGAATTGATTTTGGGCTCCTGAGACCTCCCCTTTTACTTTTAACATCTCTCAGTATAAACATATTTATTTCCAGTAGAACTACTTTCCTTTACTCATTCTTAATTACTTTCTTAAGACAGAATTCCCAATATTCACAATTAATTTTTACCAATATATTAAATTTGCTCAATGCCCTTTTGCCTCAGAAAAGTAATTAGAAATTTAGTTTTCGTAGGCAGTAGTAATAACCCATTCTAACTCTCCAGAACATACTTTCTTATTTATATTTTGATTAATTCAGTTGTAAAATATATAAAATGTTGTAACAGGAGGAGAAATTGCTCAACCAAAGCAAGAACTATGTCCACTGAATGGAATAACAGATTGATTCCGAAGGGCTTATAAAAGCCACTCCATCTAGTAGCTGAATTTTCATGTAACTTCTCTTGATAAGTTGTTTTGAAAACACACTTGCAAATAGAGAAATCTATATGGGAAAGATCAATGCATATTAATGTGCATTTGGGGGAAGAAAAACGTCCATTATAATAAAAATTTCATATATTATCTTTAAAGATCTGTCAACAGCATGTAATTAGGATTTATTCAAGGTTGTGCGTGTCACGAAAATTGCAAAAAGTCTGTTTATATATGGTTGTTATGTGGCTAAACATTGTGGTTCATAACACATACTCAAGCTGTACAAGGTTCAGAATAAAAAGTAAATACCTAATTTTTTTCCATATCTTGCACTTGCCATCAATATAACTTCTATTTGATACTGAGATAAAAGATCCTGGGGTAAATAATTCTTGATGCATTTTATGTAATTTTTACACTTAAGCAGATTGTTGTTTGTATGAGACCAAGACTCAGGTTTAATGCCATAATGATCAGCTGGCTTTATGCTAAGGGAAACTGTCCATAGTTAAAAGCCATTCTGTTACATTGGATCTGTTATGTTGCCAATGCATGCCAATGTTTATTTAATAAAAAGATATTGAATACCTACTCTGTGCCAGACACTGTGCCAAACAGAGTACCTACAAAGCCATTTAAAATGGATCCCAGCTCTCAAGGTGTTCATGGTCTGAAGGGTTCATGGCATGAAGGTGTTCATGCTGCAGGATGGCTCAGCATTGCCCATCATCTCTCCTGGGAGAAAACCTCAAAGCTTGTATACAAGAGGATTTACACAGCCCAATATTAAATATATCCTTATTATATGTCTTCATATCCTAGTCTATTCTTTCATCTGTGGGTGGGGAAGGACAGATGGATGGGCTTTATTTGATGGGGTGGTCAGATTTCCTTGACCTGACCCACCTCTATTACACAGGTGTGAAAGAAACATGGATATACTTCAGAAGTCGTATAGTACAGAAAATGTTCATGGCTTGGAACATAATGTCTACAGTGCTAGGCACAGAATACATGCCCAATAAAAATGTATTAAATGAAGTATATGAAGGCCTGTAACTTTATATCCATCAGCCACATTGCTGTAGTAACACAGCTTTATGCCCTTTAGACACTGGGTATCTATAATAATCACTAATTTGTTGGAGCCTTGCAAAGGTTTATATAATTTGTCTACCTTAATTCCAGCCAAGAACTTAGGAACTGGGCACAGAGAGTCTTTCCCTCTGTATCTAAGAAAAACACAGTGCTCATGGTAGGAAGCTGAGTGATTTTGAGGGAGCTTTAATTTCTCCATGTAAGGAATGGATGTTTCATGCTTTTGTTTACAAACAGCCATCATGTCTCATTCAGACCTAAAGAAGGTGACCTCTTCTTGTCTCACTGGTGTTGTAGAAAGTGTCATTACCATCTACAATCCTGACACTCGACTAGTGAAGCAAAAAAAAAAAAAGCCTTCTCCTATTTAAAAAAAATAGTGGCAAAGATGACTTAGACTTTATTTATGATTCGCCAATAGTTACTGCAAACGAGGTGCTAATGCAAGGTTAGGACTTTAGCTTATGGTTAATTGTCGTACTCTGCTCTTGAAGATCACGGGGCAAAGATGATTTGCAAGTGCTATAAACAGCCGTTTCGCCATCAACAGATCATTCCTTCAGATTTTAGTTGTTCACTGTGTAAAATTATTGTGTACTATTTATGACCTCTTTCCCTCAAACCAACTCTTCTCCCTCCCTGGAAATGAAAGAAAGGGTGTCTTATTAAATGGTTCTTAGACCTCTGTGTTAAGAGCAGGGACTTTGGGTAATGCAGACCTGGATGGAAGTTCATACTCTCCCCCTCTAGTTGGAGACCCCAGGCAAAGCACTTTTTACCTCATAAGTGTCAGTTTTCTTGTGTGTAGAATGGGGATTGTAATAGCATCTACTGTATGGAAATATTAAGGAAAAATATACACACTTAGCATGATGGCTGGTACATAATAAACATTCAAATATTTCTTAGATGGAAATGTTTGGGAATTAGGATTTTGCACATTTACTCACCCAGATTCTCTGAGATTTGAACCTGGAGAAATAAGAGTTGGCTTGTAGTTGGACTTAATCTGCACACTCATGGATTGAAAGAGAAAATACCTGGTCATTGGTAGATGAAGGAAGAAAAAGTTGTGAAAGCCATGCTGTGCAATTGGATATCATGGAACATGCATTTAACTATTGCTCTGGAATCCTCGGTAATGAACTGGAAAGATAAGAGCCTCTTTACTGGGTTCTACATATTTTATGGACCAGGATAATATATCACTTTCTACTTTTGATTGCCAAATCTTATATGCAAGATAAAGACAATCTCATGAAGTATTTTGTATATGGACCATGGCTTTTACTTAATTGAAAACTTTGCATGTTCTGTTATGGGAAGGCCACTTTAATAATTGCTTCCATTGCAGACCATGTAGAAAAGGTATCTCTCTCAAGAAAAAGGCTAAGGCACTTAGTAGGAGGAAACATCTAATATCTAATCAGAACAGCAAAATTAAATAGTAAATGGAATTTGTTACACAAATCAACAAATGATTTCATTCGTATCATATTCATCTTTGCAACGGGCTTTTTTTTTTTAATAGCAGCATCACCAAATAGAGTCTAAGCCAGTGTAATTTCAAGACATCATTTTCTTGAGCCCTGAAATGAAATCTTAACAAGCCTTTAAATGTTAAATAATTAGCATATTTCACATTAAATTTGAACAGAAATATAGCTTCCTAAGTGTCTTAATTTCTTTAATTCATGTTAATTGATATATTTTTATGAAAAATCTAACACTCACATTGTTAGTAAAGAATAGACCTGAGAAATGATGTATTAAATAACTTCTATTTTACATTATAAAATGAATGAAGAAAGAAAGTTTGAGAGCCAACTGAGCATTACCAGCATAATAGAATTTTCTTTTATAATAGAAAAAGAAACTGATGTTAATACAAGGAAGAAAGATGACATATTTTTGTCTGAACTGCCAGGATAATTAAATCAATTCTTTATTTCACTTTGCTATAGAAGATGATTCAAAAAGTGACCAAACTATGCTAATAATTCCAAAACTGTAATGATTAGGTGAGAGTTAGAAAAGACTCATTGCCCCTTCAACTAAAGTAGAAACATTTTTCATCCAGTTATAATATTGGCCTGTGAGATCTGCCATGTGTATTGAGGATATGACTTAGATATAATGTAGTTATAAGAGTCAACTAAAATTTTCCCTACTAACTTTAGAGAAATGCATTAGCAAGGTATTTTTCTTGATCAAATTAGTAGAAACCAGACTTGTTCCCAGAAATGAATGGAAAATAACAAACACATATCCGTGGGGACCTTCATTCTCTTGAACCTTTAAATAAAGCTCTTTTATGAGTCCAGCAAAGCTGAACAACAGACAACCAACAGCAATGGGAAAACAACAAAGTTAAGCAAGGGCCTGAAACTCCTGCATTTGACATTATAGACGCTTATGAATTTAAACACTATGAGCTTGGTATTTTCTTTCTAAAGCATTAATAAACTTAGAATATTGGAGAAGGAGTGTGGTGGGCAATGCAGTCTATAACTGTATCAGGGAGTCCCAGTCTTTCTGGTGCTTCTAGAAGGTTTGCTGCTTTCCTGGACGTCACATCCTGCAAGGAGCAAATACCAGCCTGCTCTCTATTCCACCAGACGTGCTACGCTGGCCAGAACCACAAAGATTTTGACTCCAGATGCAAGTGATAGATACTTAAATTATTGAAATGTCTCTCTAAAACTAAAAGAAGGTCTTCGGGGGGGCTAAGACTAAAATAACTGCTATTAAGTTATACTTATGTAGAAATGGCTCTAATTCTATTTGAAGCTTTGTTTTGAGGACTTATTCCATGCTCAGCCTAATCAGAAACATGGATGCTTTATACCATTTATGGTTACATAATGGAAATAAAGATAGGGACTCTGGATAAACATCTTTTAAGAAAAACTATGCAGCTGCCATATCCATAAAATTCCTTTGATGCTACCATAACCTAGTATTTGATATATATGGATTTTTTTTTTTTGATGGAGAGACAGGTTTGCATATAGAGAGATGGACAGAAAAAGTAGTTGATTTTTAGTTACTCTAAAAATTGAAGTGATTTTAAAAAAATAATAGATTACATACATTAAAATATTTTTATTATTGATACTATGAATGAATGATTTATATAGCTTAAATTGTTAGAATATGTTGGCTATATTTTTAAAAGCAAACTTTCAGGAAAATTCCCTTAAATGTCATTCAGTCATTCTTTGATGATAATAAAAACCACCTGCTTCTTTAATAGGTGCATCTACACATCTTGCTAGAAATTTCCAATTGTGATTTTCCCAGTAGCAAACAAAAACAAAATTAATGGCAGCCACATCCCAAAAACCTAAGCTATATTATTAATAAACTCTCAAAGAAAATTGTCAATGCAAAATATAATGTGAAAATTACTGTAACAATCCAAAGTGGAAATAAATAAAAGAATTATCAAGAACAATTTTCTTGCCATGGTCCTATTAACTGTTAAAATAGCCTGTGCACAGTGTTATTTTGACATTATTAAGATCCTTGAACTACACAAAATCCATGTATTTTTAAAACTACATTCTTTAATTAATTTGGCTTGTATCGGGCAGAAATTGCTCTATTGTCTTATAACCACACCATGCCCTGGCTTAGATTTTAACAGGCTAGTTTGTTTTAATGAAAGTGCTTGGTTGCATTAAAATGGGAAATTCTGATCACATATGTGATGATCTTAATATAGAGTAAATCACAGGAACACATGTTTTTGCATTACTGAAATAAGGTCTGTGATCCTTTGTCTTTACTGAAGAAGCTTTATAGCTCTTTCAAATACTGACTAAAATTTTAATCCTTGGGGCCATGCACGTAGGCAGTTTTGGTTAGATGGGCTGGGATAGGAAATAGTGATTTAGTAGGAGGTAGTCTTAATTACTATTGGCAAAATGCCTTAATTTATGTTTTTAAGAGGCTAGGAGACTCAAATATAATATAAGATGCAAAATGGCTTTAATCTAATTACTGTTAATCCTTAACACAGCACACAATGTCTAAAAACACTCTGAAGTCTGAGAAACATGGATTCCTCGCAAATCTGTCATATTCTGGGCAATTTACTTAACATTTAATGGCCTCCATGCCCTCATCTGTGAAATGGGAATTATAAATAAGCACCTGATAAGATTGCCATGGCAATTTAGTGATAGAATGTATGTAAAGTTTCTCAAATTCCTGAATATAATAGACATCAATAAAGGTTCCCACTCCCTCACCCATGTATGTACCTCCTATTTGATTCGTGTTTACAGTGCTGAGACAAAAATGAAATTGAATAAGCAGGCTATGATCTGATTAAAGCAATGAATATTTTTGAGATATAATTATTAGTATATATTCTAATAATTAGTATATATGATATATTCTTGAAATATAATTAGTATATAGTATGTAACAGGGAACCATAGCACTAAGTAATGATGATAACAATATTTATTGAAGAACAGATGCAAACACAGAGAAATATTAGAAAATTTAGTAAGTGCCATTGTAGTACTCTCTTCAGGTATTCTGGGAGCCCCAGAGACGGTGCTTCATCCGCATGAGAAGCAGGGAGCTACAGGAAGTCGTGACATCGAACTGATGGGGAGAAGTTGACCAGGCAGAGGGAGAGAAAGGGCGTTTGGACAGAGGAGTATAAGGAGCAGTGGGAGCAAAGGCATCAAGGTGAAAGCAATGTTTGATGTGTTTCTGGAACTAGGATCCGTCTCATATGGCCCAGGTGGTAAGGCTGGAATGGAGAGAGGTGGGTTGAAGAGATAGGTAGGGGCTGGATCACAGGAAGCTTTTTACTAGACTTCATCCTGTAGATGTGTTGATGGGAGATGGAAAGCTTTCCAGCTCGGGCAGAGTAGAATGTGGAGAGGGTTGGGGAGGACAGCAAGGGTCAGAATTGGAAAGGCACTCGACCGGGCTGGAGCATGGAGGCGAAGACAAGAGCTGCATGTGTGTCCGGAGAGCATGGGCCTGAATGGGAAACTGCCTGAAAGTTTGTATTTGTCCTTGAGGGCAAAGAGGGAGAAATAGGGGAGTCACTTAATCAGCCATACGTTTGTGAAGATCACTCCAGCAGCTGGTGGCAAGTGACCAAAAGGGAATAGGACCGGAGAAAGGCAAGAATACTGGTGAGGAGGCAGGTGCCCTAATTCTGATGAACAGTGGTGGGCGCCTGGCCGGGGATGGGAAGGCGGCCACATTCAGTGCTTTATGCCTGTTCCAAATTATTCTTTTAAAAAATCATGATACTTAAGATATTAATTTTAAAATCTTTTCTTTGTGTTCTATCCCCACCCATGCTAATGCTACCTATTCTTGGCATGAACATCCTTTCCTTGGGGAAGCCTCCATCCTCCTGGCCTGCTCCCACAGCGTCATGTGTCTCCAGTCTTAGCAGTCTCCATGCTTTCTCCTAAATATGGGGTCAGCTGTCTGTCTTCCCTGTTAGACCAGATACTTCATGTACATTGATAAGAAAATTATTAATTCAAATAGGTAATATCTCTGTATTCTAGTAGAAGGACCCAACACTTTTTAATTTGTCCCAAGGTAATGACGATCTTCCCCCTCTCCCATACAGTGTGCTATGTTAGGAATAACAAACAACAATTAATGAAGAATGGTTTTTATGATTATTTTGTTATAGTTATCACTCTGTGCTTCTAATTTTTGTTAATAAACTAAAGAAATGAATAGCCATATTTTAAACAGACATTTATAAACACTAAGGTCAGCTCTCTGGCTGTTTGTTTTGAAAGAAACTTAGCTTTAGAATTGAAGAGCCCTTCAAATTTGGGCTTGGTCATTCTCATGGAAATTTGGGATGCCATTGGGCCTGTCTCCTGTCACCTGGCAGGCTGTGTCCCCACCCTGGTCCTTTGGCCAGTGCTATCAGGAAGCCGCCTCCATCATCACTCCTTCCCAGTGGTGAAGATCTTAGTCTTCCCTTAAGCCTCAGTGTAAGTTTGGCCTTTGTGACCATTTGTTGGTTGGTGTGGACATTTTAGAAGTTCATCTCAGCTACAGCTCAGGCCAAACCTCCCCTTTTCTGAGAGGGGAAACTTGCCTGGTGGGGTAGACGTTCCCTCCCTGGTCTGGAGCTGCCTCTTGTTCCCACTAGCCTCCTCCTCCTCCTCCTCCTTTGCAGACACAGACCACACAACACAACACCTGATTCTACATGGTCTTGTTCTTCAGTTGTCTTTTACATTTGGTCTTATCTGTCTGACAAGGTAAAGTTTTCAAGAGCAGGGGCCATGTGACACATCAGCTCTCCCCAGCACCCCCTAGCATTAATGTGCTGTGTATACGTGACAACAGAAGCCAAGGCGGGTGGTAAACACTTCCTGACACAGCGTTGAAATATACATGGCCCCCACGTTGACCCTGGAGGTCCATACAGGACTCACGCAGTGACTTCAATCCAGAGAGCTTGAATAATGAAAGAATTGTATGTTTCTGGTATATGCCACTCCATCCCCCAACTCTGGGGTGCTTTTCTCTGAGTGACTCGTTTTGTTGACTGAATCTGACAAGGACTTGACCTTCGTTCAGAGGCAGGAATGAATTACCATGATGTTATATGTTTGCAGTGTTTACAATGTATTGCTTTGTTTTTATCATTTTCCCGGTTTTCTTACCATTCAACTTATTTGTTTTCCCTTCTATTAGGATTCCCTCCTGCGAGTCTCTTTCTCAGTCATTTTGAGTTTGGCCTAATTGAAGACTGAGGTTATGAAGTCGATCCTAGATGGCCTTGCAGATACTACCTTCCGCACCATCACCACAGACCTCCTCTACGTGGGCTCGAATGACATTCAGTACGAAGACATCAAAGGTGACATGGCATCCAAATTAGGGTACTTCCCGCAGAAATTTCCTCTAACTTCCTTTAGGGGAAGTCCCTTCCAAGAAAAGATGACTGCAGGAGACAACCCCCAGTTGGTCCCAGCAGACCAGGTGAACATTACAGAATTTTACAACAAGTCTCTCTCATCCTACAAAGAGAATGAGGAGAACATCCAGTGCGGGGAGAACTTCATGGACATGGAGTGCTTCATGATCCTGAACCCCAGCCAGCAGCTGGCCATCGCCGTACTGTCCCTCACCCTGGGCACCTTCACGGTTCTGGAGAACTTGCTGGTGCTCTGCGTCATCCTCCACTCCCGCAGCCTCCGCTGCAGGCCTTCCTACCACTTCATCGGCAGCCTGGCGGTGGCAGACCTCCTGGGGAGCGTCATTTTTGTCTATAGCTTCGTTGACTTCCACGTGTTCCACCGCAAAGATAGCCACAACGTGTTTCTGTTCAAACTGGGCGGGGTCACAGCTTCCTTCACTGCCTCCGTGGGCAGCCTGTTTCTCACGGCCATCGACAGGTACATATCTATTCACAGGCCCCTGGCCTATAAGAGGATTGTCACCAGGCCCAAAGCCGTGGTGGCATTTTGCCTGATGTGGACCATAGCAATCGTGATCGCTGTGCTGCCTCTTCTGGGCTGGAACTGCAAGAAACTGAAATCCGTTTGCTCAGACATTTTCCCACTCATTGATGAAACCTACCTGATGTTCTGGATTGGAGTCACCACCGTGCTGCTGCTGTTCATCGTGTACGCGTACATGTACATCCTCTGGAAGGCCCACAGCCACGCCGTCCGCATGATTCAGCGCGGCACTCAGAAAAGCATCATCATCCACACGTCCGAGGATGGCAAAGTACAGGTGACCCGGCCGGACCAAGCCCGCATGGACATTAGGTTAGCCAAGACCCTGGTCCTGATCCTGGTGGTGTTGATCATCTGCTGGGGCCCTCTGCTTGCCATCATGGTGTACGACGTCTTCGGGAAGATGAACAAGCTCATTAAGACGGTGTTTGCATTCTGCTCTATGCTCTGCCTGCTGAACTCCACCGTGAACCCCATCATCTATGCTCTGAGGAGCAAGGACCTGAGACATGCTTTCCGGAGCATGTTCCCCTCATGTGAAGGCACTGCGCAGCCTCTGGATAACAGCATGGGGGACTCGGACTGCCTGCACAAACACGCAAACAATGCAGCCAGCGTTCACAGGGCTGCGGAGAGCTGCATCAAGAGCACGGTCAAGATCGCCAAGGTAACCATGTCTGTGTCCACAGACACGTCTGCTGAGGCTCTGTGAGCCTGACGTCTCCCTGGCAGCACAGGAAAAGAAATCCTTTCTTTTTTTTTCCTTAAAGCTCAAGATCTAGAAGAGTCCATTGTCTCATCGGTTATATTTTTTTAAGTTTACCATGCTCAGTGAAAAGGTGATTGTCACTGTGGTCATTTATCAGTTTGCTAATGTTTCAATAGTTTAGGTACTCAAACTCCATTCTCCAGGGGTTTACAGTGAAGAAAGCTTGTTGCTTAAGTGACTGAACGGTCCTTCAAAGTCTCCATGAAATAGGAAGGAAACCTTTGGCTACACAATTTGAAGTGTAAGTACCCATAGAAAAATATCATCAAATGAGTAATGCCTTTGTAACCACAACTTGCATTATAATGTGAAATGTATCTGTCCATAGTATCAGAGATGTCCATTTTTACAACAGTAATAGTACTAAAGTAGAGATATTTTGTAAAATGTGTCCTGTGAGATGTGTATCAATGTTTATATTATGTTATTTATATTTGTCTAATTCAGCAAAACTGAAAGGTAGATTTTTATGAGAACAATGGAACACACAAGCAGTGGATATATGCCAATGAGACTCCTTTTTTTCTATATTATTGCCCATGATACAACTTTAGAAACCTTAATATTTCTTCGGATATCTCTATTTGACACTGAAATAACCACAAAGATTTATTTTTCTGTTAATATGACAAGAAGAATTTGAAGACTTCAAAGTATTGAGCAGAATTCATTGCCACTTACAAATTTATTAGTCCTGCATTTTCATAGGAGGACATTTATTATCTTCTGGACTGTAGCTGTTCTGTTGAGTAATGGATTACAATCAGAAAGGAAGAGAGAAAGCATATTGACTTTTTTGGGGTGACATCTCTGACTTTCTTTAGTCTTTAGCTATTACTGGATCTCTTAAGACAGCATGTGTCAATCTTAATGTATATTGTCACCACTGTGCAGTTGCTGTTTACTTGAAGAGTATTGTATTCTTATATTCCAGGTTTAAGTAGATTTCATGCCTGGGTGGCCAAACAACAGTCTTCTGGTTTTTTTTTTTTAATTGAAAAATATTGTCTGGATCAGTAAAATTATACTGTGTGTGAATGTGAATATAAATGTGTGTATGTGTGTATTTCTATCCTGTAACTGTTACAGTAATGTCATAAAGTGAGAAAACTGTGACCAAGTGTAAACTGTATCACTTGCTGCACTCTTGCACATGAATTCAGTTTCTAAAATTGAGTTCTTCGAGAAATCTTGTTGATAGGAATAGTGACTATGACCATTCAGAAAATTCCCCACCCCCAACCCTCCTTATGAGATTGGGTCAAGTATTACTAAATTCATCTTCAGGTATTACATAACACCAGTGTTTAGCAAGGAATAATCAATGACAGACAGTCAAAAAAAAAAGGCTTGTATTTGTAATGTTATTATTGGGAAATGAGAGTGTTTTGGTTTCTGAGCACCCAATATTGATCAAATCCATGAAGATATAAGTCATTAAAGGAAAGATAGTTCTACAAAACAAAACAAAACAAAAAAACAAATGGTAACATTTTTCACTTGTGTGTGTAGGTAATGCCATCCCAGTTTAAGTAGTACTGTACACGTCACGATAAAGTAGGACTGTAGCCACTGGCCCATGTGGCTAAAAAGGCCAAATCAGGAGGTGTATGAGACAGAAAAGGGCAGCAATGAGCTGACACACTTGGGATTGGGGCTTAGGAAACACGCTGCTGCTGTGCTTCACCCAGATGCCCTTGGTGGCAGCCCAGTGCTCCACTTTGTCTGGGTGGGTTTGGGCTAAGGAATAGACTTCTCTGCTCGTGGCCAGCAAGATATGCGAAAGCATGAAGATGATGTGCTCTGTTTCTTCTTATGACCCAATCTTGTACCCCTTACTGATGCCACAGGTGCTCAGAGCTGGGCCCTTTTCCAGGATGGAATGATATTGCTTCAGAAGCCACTTGACCCTGACAAATTTTACCTACAATCTCTTCTCCTCATACAGATAAATCATGACTCCTACAAGGCCCTGAGGCCTACATAGCATGAAGTGAAGTGGAGAGCTAGCATCTATCTGGTGATTTCTAGCTCTCAAAATACCCAAGGAGCCTGATGGGGCAGTGCCCCTTTTGCAGTCTATGGTCTAGGGCAGAGTGAGGCCTGTGGACCAAGTGGAGGTGCTGTCAGTCTGCCGTCCGTCCACACAGCTTGAATCTGCCTGCTGGTTCCCCCCTTTTACCTCGCTGTGATATGCAGATGAGGGCTCAGGGTGCTAGAGATTAATAAGATCTCTTTGAAGAAAAGATGATTATTTGTGAAAAAACTCACCAGAGTCTAGTTTCTATTTAAGAATTGCCAGTCTTTTGTCCTGCATCACCCTGAGTATTAATCCACACATCTCAGATCTCACCAGGCAACACCAACTCTCTTCTCACAGCTATGAAGACCTAGTGGAGAAGAAATTCTTGTTACAGGTAGAAAAACTTCAGGATTCATTTTTGAAACTGTATTTGTGCATATGCAATGTAGATTTTTACAGTGTGTTGTGCTTTCAAGATCTAAATCATAAATAATCAATTAAGGGACAATGGGGCTGACAGCACTAAACTTGGTGCTTACTGATATTCTAAGAAATATCTGTGAAATATCATCATGTATGTGTTATACTACCTTCATTTAAAAATGTTTAAAATTAGTTGAATTCACTTCAACATTTTTCATATCATTTCCTAACCCAAGTGACTAAAATCTTCTCTTCAATTAATATACTCATCAGTATGAACATTTGTTAGTATTCATTAATTAGCTCCATTAATTTAAATATGATTTAAATTTAAATAAGTTTTATAAGGTCTGACATCAGAGACACCTGCTTTCCTCTGAGGATAACGTGTTTGTCCTGACCATGCATTTTGCCATCACACATGTCTTCAAAAAGGGCCAAATTCCCAACCTGCTCGGTTTCTTCGGAGTAATGATAAATCAGTCCTAGACTAGCAGTTTCATTCAGACAAGGAGGGCTGTCTCCAAGAACCTCTAATTTTTTATTACATATGAAATGTATGTAAAAGAAATACGGATCTGGGAGATGCTGCAGACATCTGCCTACACTTGAGATGATTCCCAAGCCTGCCCTTGAGTAAGGACTATCTGGTATTACATGTTAAGGAATTTTTGCCACCTAAACCTACTCCACAGGAAATATGCCCAACCACCAGATGAGAATTAGGCCCTGGATGAGTAGCACTCTAGTTACCGTCCTGTTGATTAATTTCTGCCATTCCATGTCCATAAAAGAGACCACCAATATCATGTGCAAAATTGGATTTCTCATACTCTAGCTGTACATTTGTATGATATTTTACAATCTCCTAAATGCTGGACAGTGGCTATTAACAATTTGTCTTGCACTGGCCTTCTGATGAAATGTTAACAATGCCTACTGTAATATAGACAACACATTCTATCTACTGATTTGGGCTGAATGTATGTAAATAGGTTTTCAAAAAGTCAGATGTTTAAGCAGTGGCCTATTAATCAGTAGTTTTCAGATAGGAGAGTTTCTTTACATTACTGTGGCATCCTAAAAACTATCTTCATGTAAACTTACTATACTAGGCCTACTGGGGATCAGATTCCCCAAGAAAGGAAACCTTTTCTTGTAATAATATGAATCAAGATACCAGATTATCTGGATTCTTATTTCCAATGTTTCAAGTGGAAAATAACTCTTTATTGTCTGTAAATCTAACCTTATTACTTTTCCTCTTAGAAGAATATTGTATTGTTAGATGTTTGTTGAGCTGGTAACATCGTTGCAGCCGCTGCAATATCTTCGTTAGTGATATGTATAATACTTTGTATACAAGTACTGGTAAGATTGTTATTAAATGTAGCTTCAGTCATTAAATTACTATAGCGAAGTAGTACTTCTGTAATATTTACAATGTATTAAGCCCATAGTATATTTTATTTCAGTGATGTAATTAAATGGTTATTTATTCAAAGAGAAAACATCTCATCATGTCTATTGTCCAAAGTTACCTGGAATAAATAAAAATTCTAGATTATCAATGAAGAACATGAAACGCCTTTGAATTCTGCCTTATTTCACAGTCTGATGGTAAAATACTAGGGATTTAATTTCTAAAGGATTGATGAACAACTAATTTGTTCCTCAAAAAGCACTTATGAATTTATTTGAATACTGGGGACAGAATGATTACTATATTCATTTTTAACATAGAAAAAACATACAAAAATCCATCATTTATACAATAAAGCATAACAAGTAGCCACACCTTTTAAAAGCATTATTTTATTAAAGATTTTAATGATTTTGCAGTAAATTAAAACAAATGCACTGTTCACAATATATAAATTAAATTTGGACATAGTAAAATATAAATCTGAAGAGTTTATAAACATCATCTATTTTGAACCACATAAAAGAGATAAGTGCTGTTCAACATAGTTTGTAAAAACTCATGTAATTTCTATTTGAGCCATAAGAGAAAATTCTTTTAAAATTTTATAATGAAGTAAAAAAAAGCATTACAATGAAATTTAAATATAATTACTGTCTGAAATAAAGTACATTTGCAGTTAATTTTGAAAGAAGGTTTTAAAATTTTTAAATAATGAATTGGCCAATATTTGAAAATAGATTATATTGAAATATTGACAATAGATTATCTTTGTTTTTTAATAACTATAACCAAAATTGATCATTCTGCCACTTTTAGTAAACACTGTGGCTAGCTGCATAAGCTGAATGTTTCTAACAAAAGGCAAAAGATATGTATTCTTAGCTCTTAATTTTAAACTAGGACTTTATGGGAGAAGGATGCTTATTTCAGTATCTTTTTTTGTTTTTTGAATCTCACTCTGTGGCCCAGGCTAAAGTGCCATGGCATCAGCCTCACTCACAGCAACTTCAAACTCCTGGTCTCAAGTGATCCTCCTGCCTCAGCCTCCCAAGTAGATGGGACTATAGGCAGGCACTACCACACTTGGCTAATTTTTTCTATTTTTAGTAGAGACGGAGTCTTGTTCTTGCTTAGGCTGGTCTCGAACACTTGACCTCAAGTGATCATCCCACCTTGGCCTCCCAGCGTGCTAGGATTACAGGTGCGAGCCACCACACCCAGCTCAGTATCTTCACATAGCATTTTAAAACTCAAAAACTGATGCCCAGTCAAGGATATGCATTGCCATCTATATTGAAATACATTGAGAATGATGTGGAAACAAAACCAATTGAGATATCGAGAAATTCCAGTTTTCCCCATGGATAGCTCCAACTGGAAAACTTCCACCCTCACTTCTAGAATATTCTATGGTAAAAGTTTTTCTTGGATTGAAGATGATACATGTGAAGTTCTTGGCTCCATATCGGATTACAGAAAGTGAATGATACACATCACTATTGTTCCCCAATTCCCTGTCCGTGGAATGCTAATAAGGGATATTTGGAGTGTCTCTATCTGGTTAGCTTAAGAGGCGATGAACATGTGGGACAGGTGGGCCTCCTAACGTCTCAGAAGAGCAGGTCTTTGGGCTGCTGTCTTAACCACTTCAAAAGTTTCCGGGTAAGATTAAGTAATGAATATGTAGGGTTGTAAGATACATAGTTTCCTGTGACATATCCAAAGGAAAAGGGAATGATGAGAAGAAACTGGCCAATGGGAAGAGTGATTAAAATATTACAGTTGCAGTCTTCGAGAGGAGAATGAGACACAGCAACTCTCCAGTATTAACCAGCAGCACCTCACTTGTTGCACATGCTCAAATATTTGTAGACCAAACATTTTTCTCTTAACACTAAGAAATAGACGACTAACGCAAAACTTTGGGTGTTTATTTTACTAATAATAATAGAATTCTTTACATCTCTGGGTAAGCCTGATCCATTTGAAAAATGTTCATGTGTTCCTAACAGAGCACAGTCTTTTTGGCTAACATCAGAATCATGACAAATGTCAGAGATGCCCAGCTTTGACTGACAGAGGCGGCTATTGTGCTGGAAAGAACACTGGAGGAGGAATTAGTGGACCTGGGACATGGTTCTGGATCACTCACTTTCTAGCTGTTTGGACTTGGACAAGCAGCAACCTCTGATTTGGTTTTCTCATCTGTAAAAGTACCAGTTCTGAAAATAGTAGGAGCATCAAATGATATAAAATGTTGTGAAGAGCTTTGACAACTGTAAAGTTCTATACCAATGTAATGTATTAGAATTGATCTATGTTGAAATACTTCATTTCACCTTAGTTATTCAGTTGATGTCTTCACCAGTTTTTTAGCTAATGATCAAACATAAAGAAGCCACATTTTGCTGTGTCTATCAAGTGGCAGGCATTGTGCCAGCACCTTAAATACGTTCTTTAATTCTCACAGCCACCCTGTGATGTGTTAACTTCATGGCATAGGTGAGAGGAAAGCTCAGTGAGGTAGAAACCAGATAGCTAAGGTTAAAACAGGCCTTCCTGATTTCAAAGCCCATATTATTTTTATTAAACAACAGTGCCTCTTTTCATTCACTCATTATTCATTTAAAACATTGACTACCACACTAGAAAAATGTTTTTTTCCTTGGGGCCATGGTGTTTTATTACAAAAATAGAATGAAACCTTCACAAACAAAATGATTCTTTTTAATTTAATGGAAAAATTTAATGGAAAATGAAATTTGTTGACTTCTATTCATTTAATCCACATTTTTAGAATTAAATTGTCAATATTAATTGTAACAATAAAAACATCAACAAGTAAAATTTTCACGAACTAACTTCAGGGTTTTTCCCAAGTTTTTTTTCACAAGGCCCTGAGCTCAAAACTAGTATGAGTTAAATACAGCTCACACGGCAGCGAATGTGTTAAAGCCATACATTTCACAAGTGTTTATTGAAAAATTCCTATGTGCTAGCAAATTTAAAGATGAAAAACACTACCTCTACCTAACAGAATGTCTAGTAAAAATAATACTCAAAATTCTAGTGTTTTATAGTACATTTCTACATATGTAGGATCAAAGAGGTCAAGTATCTTGCCCAAGTTTATATAGTTGTAAGTTGCATTTCTTGAGCTCAAACCCAGGTCTTTTGGCTCTAAACACTCACAACACAACATTGCAAGGGAGCAATGGGGTGTAATGAGATGCATATTTCTAACCAGGCACTTGCATTTCCTTTCTTCATTTTCCAAACAGCAGCAATTCAAAACCTTCAGCAAGTCCATTTTGGATGTCAAAACAAACTAGGTCTGTGTTCTTTATTACTTGCCTAGTATGAATTATCACTCACTTTGGAAAGTTGAAAGAGTGGCTGAGGGGAAGTTAGATTTATTTTATCCCCAGAGCTGGGCACTACAAATAATTCTTGTTCCCACCTATAGTAGCTGTTTTTGCAGCCCTTTGGCAACTTTCTACAGGAAAGTTTTGATTTTAATTGATTTAATTAAAAAAACCCTTGCCTTTTATTTTTAGTTTGTACATGGAATAAGGGATCCAGGACATATTACTCTACCAGTTAATGAAATGGAACTTGTTAAAATTATAAAATACAATTTATCGAGTATTTACTGAGAACATACCTTGCAGTTGGCATTGATAACAATGGTTAGTATTTATTTCATTTATTGTGAGATGCATCATCTCACTTAATCTTCTTAACCCTCCTGTTGATAACATTACAGGGGGAGAAGTTGTGATGCGATGGGGGTGACGGGGAGAGATATAAGAGAGTATGATATGTCCAGTGAATGACACGCAGTCTCCTGTGGCTGGGCCACGGTACCTGAAGGAGAGTGATGAGGATGGGGGCCTGGAGCCAGACAGATAACCAAGTGTCACAGCTGCTAAGGAGATTCATTGTTCTTGGTGCATCTGCACCATGATTTACAGATGCCTGAGCAGATTCATAATATTAGTCAAAAAGGTCACAATGTAGGTAGCCTTTTCCCTAGTACTGCTAGTTCAAAGAGATTTTTACAAAGCATTATATGCGTATGTAAAATCATCAGCTCCTGCTTGGCCCAGTAGGGCACCCAGAGGTGGGGATGGGGATTCCATATCCTGTTTCCTCATTAGCTGGCCACATATTTTCCCTCTTGATGACATTACTGTCACTGCTAGAAAAGGCATTATTCACTTGGAACAGAGGGACATCAATTAGCTCCCCAAACAGAGCAGTCATCAGTCACAAAGTGTTCTTGGTCATTATTCACCTGGGCTGGGGCAAACCCTCTGATCTCAAGATGACAGGGACCGTATTGAACGCCAGCCCTTGGGGCCTCCAACCCTCTGCCCTCCTGCCCCCTTTGTAAATAAGATTATTTCTGTTGCTACTGCCTGGTTTGCCTGAAGGGACATGGAAATCCTTCAGGGAACAAATAGACAAGGACTAAAGTGGGGGTGGGGGGGAGAATCTTTTGAACCTGTCCAAAGAAACCCAATCCTACACCTGACCCAAGTGTAATTATTTCACTCACATTGAATAACGCAGACTGTTTTTCAATTAGGAGTGTGAGGAAGGAAAAAACTAAAGACATCTTTGGATTATACTACAAGGAGAGAATAAAGCTTTAAAATATTCTGGCATTAAACTTTTTCCAAATTAATTGCATATTTTACCATTTTTATGAAGATTTTACAATACATATAGTCACAAAATTTCTTTTTATAAATTTTGTGGCTTTTTAAGAGAGAGAGAGATTTGCCATGTATTTTTGGACAGATTTTATTACTTGTACTTACAAGCCTAAGTAAATGCTTCATTCAAAATCTCTGATTATTCTAGAAAGGGACACAAACCCTTAAACTGTTCAATTCAGCCACTGATTGCTTGTCTTGTTAAATCCCAATCTTTCTAACCTGGGTGGCTACGGGCAATTTATCTTACCCAGTCATCCAATGTGAATATTTTCAAGTGTTTATCCCTTCCTGCTGATAGGGGAAAGGCTTTGAAAACTTCCTCCATTGCTTAACAGAGGGAAAACCTCTATGTATTTCGTCTTTATTCACCTAAATTAGATAGATCTGAATATCCCTTGGAATTACTTGAAATCGGTCACACTCACAGTAAAATGCCACTGTCTCCCAGGGACAGCCTCTTGATAGGGATGACAGTGATGGAACACCTGGCCGTTGCAGCAGATGTGGGTCAACAAAGATCTTGGCACAAGTTGCTCCTCTCAGAGAGGAGGAGATGGGGCCCATGTGAACTTATTTCCCCCACAGTGCCAATTCTTAGAACCATTACAATGTCCAAGTGGAAGGACAAAAGCAGAGTTCATACATGAAGGGAGCACTGTTGGACAATGTTTTCTTCAGCCACAATTCTGATCAATTCCAAAGCATGAGAACTCTTTGTTCTAATCACATTATGTCCAAGCAGAGGGAAATAGGAAAAGAAATATTGATTCCTGGAAACTGATTATGAAAGTAAATTCTTTAACAAGGTGACATCAGGAGATGTCTAAAGTAGAACAGGAAGCGTCTTCGGGCTTTGTGTGCATAGTAACAGACTATCCTTGGTGCTTGGGAGCTAGAAACAAACAATACTATGGTTCAAATGTGGTGCCTACCCTTGGAATCAGCTTCTGGGGCTCTGTGTTTCTAATTGTTCCTCCCCTCTCTTGTTGAATAGGTTACTAAGTGATCACTGTCTATAGAATTTTTATTTAGACTCAGAGTCAGAATAAGCTCATTTTTTATTTAGAAATGAGCACATGCCTGGCCTTTTTAAGGTTGAAGGACAACCAAAAGAGCTTCCAGGCCTGCTTCTAAGGATGCTTAGGCAACCAAAATATGACTTCTCATCTTAGGTGCAAAGAGGAGAATGAATACCAAAGCCAAGGAGAGTTGTGGACCAAAAGACTTGGCAACAACCTTCAATGCCACTGCTCTCATTTCTATCATCTCTGATGGTAAATAGTACTTCTAAAAAGCAAGTTTTCTCCTTTATGTCCAGGGCTAGACTATTCAGAGTGTACCTAATGGATGTCAGGCAGTGATCCAAGTGAAACTCAAACAACAAGCAAAAGCAGATTTACTACGCTTTAAATATTTTTTTTGCAAAATCTGGCTTATATTTTATGGCACTATATGTTTCTGCTAGAACTCTGAAGCTGTCTGCACAAATGACAGCAAAGACAGAGCAATCATCTGGAAAATGGGAGCCAAAACCACTAGCATTTGTCTAGGAATAGGAGAGCAAAGATGGGGTATACACAGCAGAAAAGAGTATGAAATTGATATGTCAAAATGAACTTATTCTGTCTCTGGGTCTAAATGAAAATTCTGTAGGCAAGTGATTAAAGTATTTGCAAAGATACCAGATTTAGAAACTTAAAAACAAATATGTAGTCCTTTCTCACCCAAATATACATAAATACAACAACGAATAGATTTAACATTAAGCAAAGCAGAAGCTTCTAAATAAGACTGGATGAACTAGTCTACTCACTTTTCTCCTATATGTGGGGAGTGAGTTTTCAAGACGTGCAGAGACCTAATCAGGTGTGGCCTATTGAAAACTTTATGTTCAATTTACAATGAGCACGTCTCAGCATTTTAAGTGGAAACAGCCAGGCAGTTTATGTTTCCCTGGGAGAATGAGTCCCTTCATCTGCCAGATAGTCAATGAAAAGCATCTTGGCAGATTTAGCTATACAGGTGTTTTCAGACAACTTGATATATTAAAATTTAAAATCGTAAAAAAGAAAAATTAGGAGAGAATTATTTCCTCACGTAAATACTTTGCACCTGCAAACAAGCTCGCAGTACTGTGAGCCCTGACTTGTCAACTCCGCTGGTAGATTGAAAATGTAACTAAATGTTTTTAAATCCAATAAAAAAAACTTTTTAGAAATAACTCTATTGTTCAAAGTGAGATGTTTTTACACTTTAAAACGTTTTCATCCATCCTACCTAAGAGTTTCTTTCATATTTTTGTATTCTGTAACCCATAATTCTTTGCCACAGATAGATAAGATGACCTGAACGTGCTCAGCTCTTCAGGTCAAAGGACCCCTCTACAAATTTGAAATTGTGTTAGGGATATAGGCAAACCTCAGCTATTCACAATAATAGTGGACAGGAATAGACTGAGTAATGAAATCCATAAATAATCCCCAGATCCTCAAATCCTTGATAGCCAAGTATGAAACATTCTGTCCTCATCAAAGATTTTGCCACTGATGCTAACAAGTGGGAGAGAAGGCTGATTAATGTCTGATGCCTTCTCTCGCTGACCTCTGTCTGCTGACGGAAATAACAGGCAGGCAAATGGTCAGAGAGCAGGCAGCACCAGGCCTGGCAGCAGAGACACTGCAGACTGCATAATTAGCTCCTAAATAACAAGGAGAGCACTATAAACAAGGCAAGGCAAGCCAGAGTGGATTTTACTTCTATTCAGCCATGATTTTGTCCATGTCTGTTGCATGCCAAGAAGACTAAGCACTTCAGCCTGCCACGGTACCTTGCATCCTCTCCCAAGTCTCTCCAGAAAGGACATCATCACCAGCTATTTCCTCAGGCAGTGGCTCCCTAATGCTGCAGAGACTTGGCAGAAAGGATGCCAGGCCCGAGTTCAAGGCCTGACCTAGCTGTGTTTGGTGTTGACTGTACTTCCACCCTTCCCCTTACATGAGGCCCCAGTAATCCTTCTCTGGGATGCTTTACAGGGCCTATAGGCTAGCATTTTGATTAAATTAGATTATTTCTTTGCCCACCCCTTAAGCCTATAAACTACGGTATTAACGGAAGGTTTTATTTGGGAAGACTTGGAAAATGAGACAGCAGTGTAGGTAATATTGGACGGACTATGTCCTCCCATGATCCTCCAATAGGGTCCAATCCTTTTATTTGAGTCCACCCCAGGAGTTTGCTTGAATCCTCCCTACCCACCTCCAAGTGCAGCGACAGCCTCAAGGTTTTGGAAGGGAAAGGCAAACCTTTGCTATATAGCTGAATTGCTTGGAGAATTCTTTTAAAAATATGATTCTGTCTTCTGTGATCAAATTCAGTGCCACCTAACTCTCCCCAGAGCCTCCTGGTGACTCAGTAGCAGTCAATCTATGTGCAAAGAACTCATACATAATGTCAAACTCTTTGCAATATATATTACTGTTTCCAAAGATCGCATATATGCAAAGAAATGAAGGCATTGAAAATTTAAAAAAAAAAAAGTTGATTCCCAGTGGATTTAGAGGTATACTTGAAACTTCTCCATGTAACTGATACCTCTATTTTAGTCCAAACTTGAGATTTAATTTTGAGAATTAGTGCAATATAGGTTGCAAAACTTAGGTTGTATATCAACATCTTTTCAAATAGAATAGGATTATACAATGATTCCCAACTCTCATATACCGTGTTATGAAATTTTGGTATAAATGCTTATTGCTACATTGTCCTCGACTTTTTAACCAGGCTAAAGCACTGTGCACAGACAAGATTGTCTTACTCTATCCCTTGGTGATAGTTGGCATGAATCAACCAGAATTTGTTTGTTGATTTATATGTGTAATTACCTGATTCTGAATATCCATTATGGGTCTTGCCAAATTTCACTTCTTGCTCTAAGAATGACTATTTTTACCAAGTTCTGTGAGATATGAAATCACTCATAAAGGTGTAGGATAGGGAAGTATGGGTGAGAGGAGCCTTCTATTATAAAGTAGTATTTATCTGTGTATTTTATGTCTTACAGGACTTGTTTGCAAGGCAGGCAAGGGTTAACTGCACAATGAGAGGAATGGGTGGTTGCTAGGAGAAGAGAAGCTGTGATTTATCCAGTTAGAAATTAATTCAGATTAACAAGATCCTTTATTAAAATGCAAACACCCTCATAGCACACTGAAAATATCAGTCATTTATACCTTAGTGTAAATTCTTCTTAATTACAGCTTCAACTATAAGTATTTTTTTAATGAGCACTTTTACCTCACTTACTGTGGGCTGTGCCTGTTCCAAATGCTTCCTGATTCAGTATTAGCTGATCTCATGATACTGATCAGAGTGTTCACCTGCTACACTCAGGATAGTTCTTCCTCAATTTTTAAAAAATGTCACAGCATGCAAAGAAAATGCTATTTCTATAATACACTAGAATAAACTGCTGAAGCTGCTCATGGCTGAAACTCACTGGCCTCAGGCCCTACCTAGCCACTCTAGGGTCTGAGAGAAATAATCCCACACTGCCAGAGCCTATTTTTGGCACATTGGTTGAGAATATCTGACTTAGGAAACTGAGATTTAATTTGGTAATTATATAGGATATAAAATTTTGAAGGATAAAGCAAATTTTGGGGGGAGTTGGAAGGCTTTGAACAATGATAGGGTAGCAAGAAGTACGTGGATTCTTTTAATCTGTCTGAGTATGAAGCAAGAATTTTTCTTCATCAAGTTTTAGGGTTTCATTAGGTAGATTTAAAAATAATATGATTCTGGAATTTAGGGAGGAGATCCTTTAATCTATGATACTATATACACTTTCTTTGTTTAAATAATGTATTTCTACTATGTGGATCCTGATCTATTGTCAACCTCCACTTCAGATAAGATGTAGGCTCTTCTGGTAATTCTCCTGCACAGGTCTTGATCTCATTTATAAGAAGGTCTGTAGGATGCTTTCACCACCTTAATCTAATGCCTTTTAAGTTTCCAATTCCATCAGTGAAATAAGTGCTTTTTCTGCATTTGGAATTTCAGTTCCTAAATAAAATATTATAGTAAGTCATTTTTCCAAATAAAAATGGCTAAGAATGATTTTGATGGGCTGCAATGTGAGAAGTTCTATATTCTTTAAATATTAGCAGCAATGTTGTCATTCACATATACGGCTTTTTTTCCTACTTGAGAAGTGTTTTCCGATAATTGATTAGTTTCACTCAATTGAGTGCATTTGCCCTTTGATCTCCATGGTTCTTACTGTAGGCACATTCTTCTATTTCCCAGTAATAACTGGTGTCATGTCAGAACCTTTCATTTCTGTTTTAATTGATACAATTCTTTGACCCAAGAAGTCAAAAGTCATTTACAAACAAATTGCTTTTTAAAAACTCATCAGGCAATAGTCATTACCTGCCATTTTACAGCTTAGATACTGCCATTTACAAATGTAGATACTAGAATCACCTGAGAATTTCTTAGCTTTAAGTTCATGTACAAATATATAGTAGATTTGGGAATTAAAACATTCTAGCCACTGTAATATCCTCCTTAAACAACGCATTGGTGATGGGTTCAGAAATGAGTGGTGACTAAGGGGGAGACAAATATTCCAGTGGAATTCTTCCAAATTAAATCAATGCATTGAAAATTCCCTTAGTCTCACAACATGATATGTAAATTTGCAGAATAACTAAGGGTAAGTGCAAATATTTTAGAATATAGAGGCTCCTCCACTTGTGGCAGGTTAGACTGCAAAAATCTACTGCATCCTTTCTTTCATAAACCCAAAGAGATTCAGAGGCAGTTAAGTTTATGGGGGTTTAGCTGATTAAAAGAATAAGCTCTGAAGTCCGAATGCCTGAGTTCAAAACCCAATCTCACCACTTTGTGATCTTGACTTCTTTCCACCTCATTTTCCCTATTTGTGTCTACCCAATAGTGTAGTTTTGAGAGGTCATAAGAAATTATACATAAAGAGCAATGTGAATCAACCATTTGAAGCTTAAAAACTAATTATTTTCATCTTTCCTTATCACTATGAACATCTGTTCCTCAAATAACCAGTTTTTTACAGTAAAAAATCTGTTGAGGTAGGTACTTTCCACCTTGATAACTTCTACCTGTGTCATGGGGTATTCCTTGGTCCATGGCAACCAATCCCTACCCTTGTTGCCCGCACACATGGTATGACCTTGGGAAAATACCAAGGGAGGAGGGGCTGGTCACATGGAATTCTACACCCCTCATGACAAAGTTTTATCAGGAGCACTTTCATTGTGGTTTTGTTCTAAAACAAACTCCAGACACACTTCTGCATTTACATTAGAATATTAGGTATCTCATTTAGGTTCCAATGTTCTGGCCACATGCACAAAATGTTTTCTATATGTCAGTCACTTTTTATTCTTCATCTGAAGGGAAGGCCAATGCCTCCAGTTGGGAACACATTCAAAAGCTGCCAAATAGGCAGCCCACCCCTGGGCTTTAAAATGACCCGGAATCCAACTCATGCTTCCAGCTCTACCCCAAAATCAAAATGCCTGCAGAACATTAAGAGGACGCTTCTTACGTTTGATGTCAAACAAGTGTTTTCTTCCACTCTACAGATATAGAAGTGTAAAAGAGCACTATCCCTTATTGAAGGATTTTATCTTCCTTTTTCCTTCTCTACTCTTCCCCCAGCCCAATGTGGGGTCACCAAATGCTGCTTCCAGTGACCCTACCATTAAGGGAGAGGGATGTATTCTTGGCATCCAAATGCATTCCTCCTTGTCCTTTATAGATGGTAATTATGTCTAGTTAAAAGCAACACTATTAGTGCTATTCTGCGGGCACAATGTGGGTTGACCTGGTTACCTAATGACCATGGATGACAAAATATCAATAGGAAAACTTCCTCCAAAACCACCTTTCAAACAAACTCTGGGAATGAAAATGACCTCTAGACTAGCTTCAGCCTCAAAGATGCTGCCTTTACCTGGAACAGTTGTGAAACTTCGGTGAGGTCGGCAGCTTGCCTCTCCTTTGAGGTGGGAAGTCCCAGAGAGTGAACCAAGGACACACCATCAGCTGTCTCTCCACAAACTGTGGCGCAGAACTGCCCATTTGCTGTGGGCTGACCTGGACCTGCGGTAGCCCTGGACAGGCTGATCATTTGCCATCCTTTGGAATTAATTTTCATTAACTGTTTCTTCAAGAAATATTTAAGATAAATATTGAGTATTACTCTGGAGGAGACTCAAAAAGGAAGGCCACAGTAGCATTGTCCCAATTTGTATGCCCAATGACAAAATAAAAGCCCTGCAATTAACTGGATTGACTTTTTATTAGAAGATATTCTATGATTTACCACTTAGCTACTTTAAGTAGCACGAAAGTGGCTGGGCAATGGGTGCAGGCCGTGGGATGTGTTCTCCGCAGAGTCGGCCTGTGTGTGTGGCTGCCCCTTACTCCTGATCCTGATTAGGGACCCTCTCCTTGCCCTTTGGATGACTGTGGAGCCCCCTGGTGGAGACAGCAGGCTCGTATCCTATTTCCTCAATGGGTAGCGAAGAGGGGAAATCAGACTATAATTAGCTATTGATTTATTTCTTAAGATTTTACCAAGATTCAATTTCAGAAACAAGGTCCTCATAAACCTAAATTAGTTCTCAGAAAAACCCATGAAAAGCTGAAGGCACAATAAGAGTACCTGGGGCCCAGTAATTCTCAATGGCTCCATTCCAGGTGCTGTTAGGGTGTTTTCAACTACAATGAAGAGTTCCCTCCATTAAACTTGACAAATGAAAGCCTAGTGCATTGATTCTCCAATGTTTGCTTGCATTAGAATCATCTGGAGTATTTGTTAAAACACATATTGCTGGGCCTAAGACCCAGAGTTTTCAATTTAGTAGGTCTGGGGTAGAAACTGAGAACCGGCATTACTGACAAGCCCCTAGGTGCAGCTGATCAGGAAAATGCATTTTTCTCTGTCTTTTTAGGTGACATCTATTACAATTATAATTAAGTTATGGTGATGATTAGTCATTTCATATTTATCTTCTCCTTGAGAATGTAAGTTTCTTGAGGGTAGGAACTGAGTCCATCTTGCTCATTACATTATCCCCAGTTCCTCATACTGTCTCAAAATATTTGTTGCATGAATAAATGCTGTGATATTTATTACTTTCCTGTCTGCTTCCATCTCTCTCAACATCTTCTTTATCTTAATAAGAACAGCAGTTACAATAACGGCTAGTGATCATTAAGTGCTTAAAACATACTGCAAACTGTGCCACATGTTGATAGGCATAATCTCATTTAATATCACAACTATATTCTGAAGATTTTGCAGTACTGAGATACAGGGAGATTAAATAACTTGAGCCAGTTTTAACAACAGTAAGTACTGAACTATTGCTTCCCTCACACGTCCTAGTAAAAATTACTGTACACTACTCACAGTCTGCCCCTGCCTGCTTCTCTACTCTTTCCCTTACCGCCACGCCCAGTGGCCCAGCCACACTGTGCTGTTTTACCACGCACTTTTCCTTTTAATGTCTTTTCCCTCTCTATGGGTCTAGAAAAATTCCTCTCATCTTTCAAGACTCAACTCAAGCATCGCCAACTCTACAAAGCTTTTTCTGACTGCCCTCTCTGCAACCCCAGAAGACAGCCTTGATCACTTACTCATTTACAGCTTCATTGTACCCTATTCATTTATAACATTTTATTGGGTGTTTTTTTTTCCCCACTATTGTTCGTCTGCTCTAGAATAAGTGCTCCACAAGGTCAGGGACTGGGGAGGTCTTAATTGAGTTTGTCATCTTCAGAACTTAATATAGCTCTTTATAGTGGACATTCATAAATATTATATAAAATTCCATTATTCTCGTAATATTTATTATTGTATAAAATAAAAACATGCCTCTTTCTGATACATTAATATAACCTCTTATCTCACTAAACCTTATCCTTTTTAGCATTTTTTATTTTAATCTCTATTTTCATTTCCAAAAGTTCTATTTAGTTCTTGTAAAATCTACATAGTCTCAAATTTATTATGTTCAAGATCTGGGTAGCTAATTTTCATTTGATTTTATGTCTTGATTCTCCTTCATGGTGATTCATTTCCTCGTGTGGTTTGTAATTTTTTAATTTGTGAACTCATCTTCTGCAGGCCCTATTTTCCCCTGGAGATGCTGATTGCTCTGGATCTGGAAGGGGGAAAAACACTTTTGAGTCCTTTCAGATGTGTTTCCACTGAGGATGTCAAGTCATTCAATAGTGCAAACCCAGCTTCTAAAGCTAATTTCATGGCTTAAATCTTCTGTACCACCCTAGTAGAACGAATTCAGACTCTACACTTAAATTTGCCAAAACCTACATGTGGCTTTAAATTTCTCATAAGCAACTCTTCCCTCTTCTCTCAAGGCCTTAGACAAATAGTAAGCTTTATTTCTGTTTTTCAGAGCTGACTGGCAAAATTTCACAAATAGGGCAGTTTTTTATAGTTCCAAGCTTTATGCACAGATTTATTTTTCAGACTCCCAACTTCACACAGGTCCAAGGCCATGTTTCCAGCCCCCAACATCTAAACCTTCAGTACATATCTAAGCTGAAACCCATGTGGGCAAATGCTATCAGCTCCTACTTACTGTTCTGGTTTTGGATTTTGTCTTAATTTCTACCACTTAGGATTTCATTTTCATTTTTTTAGACTAAGCTATATACTAAATAATTGGTGAAGAAATATTTCTCCAGCACCTGTATTTGTAACGATGTGAGAGTCCATTCTTGGCTTCTCAGTCTGCTGTGTTGTTGGAAGTCCACTGAAATAGTTTTAGGAAATATTTTTAGAACACTTTCATATGCTTTCTCACATCATCCACTTAATAACTCACATGAAAGATTAGCGAGGTAGAGGCCCTTTTATTCTAGGTAACTCCATAGGTTCAAATAGTTGAAGTGAGTTACTTACAGCTCATTGGTAGTAAGTTGCCTGGCCAGTTTAAAAAATTCAAGTCTTCTAGTCTTAGCCTAACACTGTTTAAACTGAGGCCCATGGGTTCGATTAACATCTAGTCAAAGCAAACGTGGCCCTTTGGCAATCAGTCCTAAAAATGAGACCATCAACTTGCTCTTTGGAGGGCTCTAGACCTAGGTTTATTCTCTTGGACCTACCCTTGCTCCACTCCTCTCCATCCTTTCTCCTGAGTATTTTGGATTAATATCTACCATTCTCAAGTACACAAAAGCTATCTTTTCTACCTAGCTATCTTCTAAGCTGTGTCTCAAACCCCATGAATTTACTCCAACCCATTTTTTGTCCATTAGAATCACTCTACCCTGCCTAACCACTGTGAAGATGTTCACCTCCACCCTCCATTGCTCTGCTCCAACTCCATCCTTTTGGGTGCTCTCAGCATTCCCATTCCCCACCCAGTGACTGGAGCAAATTAGGAAGATAGGTGTCTCAGCCCAGTTTGTGCTGCTACAACAGACTACCATAGAGTAGGTAATTTATAAAGAACAGAAATTTATTTATTCTCTCACAGTTCTGGAAACTGGAAAGTCCAAGATCAAGGCTCCAGCATCTAATGAGTGCCTTCTCACTGCATCCTCACTTGGCGGAAAGTGGAAGGGCCGGAGAGAGAGGAACTCTCTGTCCTCACATGGCAGAAGAGTGGAAGAGAACGAAGCTACTCCCTTGTGAACTAAACACTCCCCAAACGTCCCACCTCCCAACATTGCTGAACTGGGGATCAAGTTGCCAACATATGAATTTGGGAGACACATTCAGATCATAGCAATAGGTTAAATTTAAAGTGCAAGAGAATGATGGAAAGACCTGTGGGTCTACTAAAGAATTATGTGTCCATCATAGAAATCATGTCTCTTTTCTTTGTTGACCCATATTTTCATACTCTAGGTTTCTCATGGGGTGAAACTCTGTCCAAATGCAACATACTTGGACTTGTCTTGGTGTCATGTAAAATTAACAAAGCCCACATATGGAAGGGAGTCATGGTGGCCACTTGGAATTGGCCCTTCCCAACACACCAAATCCAGTGACCACGGGGACCCTAAAAGAGCAAAAGTGAGGATCCGATTCCCAAATCAGAGAATTCACTTGGTTCACCTATTCTCTAAGTCTTTTCTTTCATTGAATCTCTTTGGTTCTTGAAACATTTGGCTTTGCATTTTGCCTCTTTTTTTAAATATAATTTAGGTTTTTGTGGAGTTAATGGGTTGCCTCCAACTGTTTTCCTTTGTTCTGACTACAATCCCTCTGCACACAAGTTCCGGAAACTTCATCACCTTGAAGCCCTCAAGCGAGAATAAGAAGCACTCTGTCAGCTAGACCCTAAAGGGCCCCATCCTCAGTCTTCCTTATATGAAGTGAGATAAAATCCTTCTAATCTTTGAACACCATTGAAATACTGGTAGGATAAATATTGCAAAGGTATACATAACTTCTACACCAAACATTTCATCTTCACACTAGATAGAGGGAAATTCTGCCCTCTTCCTCCCCCTCTGCCCCCTCAGTAAACAAACAGACAAAAAAACAGCCAAAAAAAACCTCCTAAAGTCAATCAAAACTCTTACTAGCTTAAGATTTCATTATAATCAGAGAAAAATAAAAACTATTCACAAACGGAAATCAGAAGCGTAGACACTGCTGAGTATTAGCTTCAAAACATCTTGCTAATTAGTCAGGCTTTGTCATTTCCTTACCTTAGGTCAGTGTATGCAAGGCAATCTATGTAGAAGCACTTGTTTTTCTGGGATTCCTTATTAGCAGTAAAACATGTCTGTGTCAAAATGGGATGTTTAAGGTTATCTTCTCATTGAAGATGACACTTGTCGCAGCATGATTGCCAGCGACGAGGGAGAGTTAATGCAAATAGTTTAGTATTACCATGTCTGCGATGTATTCCGTTAGTGTCACAGAGCGTTGGGCTAAATACACTCTACCAGCATGTCCTATCTCTACTGTCCCTTCATCCTCATGGGCCATTGCACCAGAAAGAATGAAAGGGTCACCCAGCTGTGATCTGAGGAAATATAAGGATCGGAATGTATTCTTTTAAACTTTTACTATTATTTTTTAACCAGTGAAAAGTACTCAAAAAGCTTAGATTAAGCAATGGACAATTCAGTTGTTGACAATGCAGTGTTCAGGGAACAAAGGTGACTTAGAAGATTGTGCCCTGCTATCATAATCTCCCTTATGTTCTCATGTAGCCCCTTTAGATGGAACTGTTAAGGAAAACAGGTTGGGACATAAAGGTTGTTTTTCTTCTCCTTTGTCTCCTATCCATCTCTATTGCCTTTTGATAATTTGGCTTTTTCTTTGGGGACTGTCCGACTCTGGTCAGTAAGTGCAGTCTGAGCATCTGAGGCTCGTGTTGGGAGAAGCCAGGAAGGTCACAGACCATGACAATCTCCTCCAGCAGGAGTCCACTTATGTGCGTCTATGGGAGCACTGAAGGATGTTGTTGATGGATGTTAGCTTGACTGCTTCTGAAATCAAACGCTTTCCTTGGGATATAATATTGCATTACTCTGGTACTTTGCAGGATTTCTGTGGCATTGGGCTTTGTTTGAAAATTCAAAGAATTCTCCAATGGCAAGCTTGGCTATTCTAAAAAATAACGAATTAAAAACCCAAGTGATTTAGACACTATGAAAGCAAGTCACAAATGTCCCTGGTTTGCATTTGAAAAAAAGAAGAGAGATTGAATGTTATTTTAGCATCAAGGACGGCTGTCACCTAATGGGGTGAATTCCTCCCACAAAGAAAGTATAAACAATGGAAAATGCCAAGGTCTATCATTATGTTAGCAGGTTAAACTAAAATATATGTTCTAAATATTTTATTTTGTGATTGGTTTGATTTTATTACTTTGTAGGGGCTGCAGAAATGTGGAGAGAAAGGTGACTACTCCCTTTCTCTGGGTGTTGTAGTCCTATCAGTCACGTTAGGATCACCACCATTCGATCCCCCTGACTTCCCAGAGAGGTTTTCCCCAAGTATAATATGTATTGTTTTTACTTATGCATTGGATATATCACCCTCATCTAGCTGTCTCACTCACCACTGCACCAGCTTTGTCAATACCTGGAAATAACATTATCCACACAGTATAGTCATATTTCTGTAATCTGCTCTGGATGTGAATGGTCAGAAACATTCCTCCTGACAAATCTCCTCAGAAAATAAGCATGAAATATATCACTTTTGCCTGGAAGGTGAAAGAGATTGGGAAGAGGGCCCTGAGCTATACGTTCTAGTCAAACTTTGCTTCTGCTATGGAAGGTGAGGTTGCTATAGAACCCGGGGAGGATGATAGCCCCTGCCTCGAGTAGGAAGTGGGGTTCTGGAGCCCCAGAAAGAGGTACCTCAGTGCACACTACACAAGCCAGCCCTGCCTTCTCACAAGGCAGAGAGGGAAATCAGCAACAACAATAATAGCTGACATTTATTGAGTACTTAGAATGTGCCAGGCATTCTAATCCTCACAACAATCTTTCTATAGATGGAGCTACTGTGGCACAGAGCAACTGAGGCACAGAGTAACAGCAAAATGGGCATTCGAATCCAAGAAGGCTGCTACAAGCTCATTACTCTTCAAATCTTATTACATTTGCATTGAATGTCATCGTCAATGCAAAAGACAAAGATGCTAAGAAGCAGAAGGGTCATGAATTAATCTAGTATTTTGAAAGCACATAACAAGTAGTAGATACTGTGTCTAGGGGAAAAAAAAGATAAAGACCTTTGTCTAACAGAATGAGCCAAGTAGAATAACGTTGTCATTGCTGTTGTGGTGGTGGTGGTTATGTGTGTTTAAAAGAGAAAGACAAGTCCAGTTCTTGTCAGAATTGTTTTCTTACAGAATCTCAGCTCTCCTTCACAATGGGCCCTGAAATAACAGAGATGACAGCTGACATTTCAATCAGTGTTATCCTCACTGGGTGACCTTCCTTGTTTCTTTTCACTTAGTTTTGCATGCTGTGCATATATCTTCATAAGTGATGAATATGTGTCTCTTCCTTAGACACAGTTTTTTTTTTTTATCTCTGTTGATTCTCTTATCATCCTTTAATCCCTTTCTTTTAAAGTAGCCTTTCCTTTTTTTCCCCTCAGCTCACCTCTTGGTGGTGGTTGCTTCTAGACACCACTTTAGTCACTGTCAGAAGATCTCTTTTCAGGCTATGCTGAATATTGGAGCTCAGACTGCCCGAGGTTCTTGGATATTAGTTTCAGTGTCTGTGTCCTTGAACTATTGGGTTGTATCATTCCCAATCACTTGATCAGGATAAATCACCTGAAGGTAGGAGAGGGCGAGACAAAAATCAGATGGGGAGTCCTAGGAGAAGAACTGAGGTCTAAGATTGGGGATAAGATTGTGCTGGACTGAAAGTCACCAAATGGCCTAGGAGACTCAGAAGAGGTTCTCTCAGTGAAAGTGAACAGGATGGTAGAGAGTTCCTTCTGATGCGAGAAACCCATTGCGTCCTCCGCCTTGACAGTAAACACCGAGGGGCCAGTACAACCCCTTCAACTTTACGTGGGGGTCCAGGACCTGTAAATATCAGTGCTGTGTTTGATTTGGAAGGAGGAAGAAAATACCACCAAGGAAGCAGGATTGACTACGTAACTTGTGGGGCCTGCTGCAAAATGAAAACACTGGGCCCCTTATTAAAAAAATTATTAAGACTTTCAAGACCATGACAACAGGGCATCATATTCAGCTTGGGGCCCTTCCAAGCATAGGCCCCGTGAGACTGCGCAGGTTGTACACCCATGAAGACACCTGCTAGGAAGGTCCTATGAAAGGAGAGGGATCTCTCTCTCTGCTAAAATGCCACATATTTCACAATTAATAACTGGGTTTTGCCTGTGGGCCCAATAAAGGAGAAGACATGTGATGATGAGGAAAAATACAAATTTTACAAGCAACTGTCAGAACACAAAAAATTCTGTGATAAATTTGTATGAGCAGTTAATAATCTCCCCAGTAGCAGAAAGTTATCATCTCTGTGTGTTTATTTGGAGATAACTTCAAATTGAAAGATATCTCCCTTGAGGCCACTAAGTTAAATTCAAAGGTAGAAAGAAAGTAAAAAAAAGACAAACATATTTATTGAGAGATTAGATGAAAAAGAAGAAGGAGTTCCTAGAGAAATGGGCAAGAAAGGGTGTATATTTTGATATTTTGTGAACTAAAATAAAATCTTAAGGCCCCCGGCTGACTGAATGGATCCCTCTTGGCCAAGGGCACCTCAGAAAAACTGTAAAGCTGAATTGCTGGCCATGAGAAGGAAAGTCAAACATGCCTTATCATTCCCCCACCCCCAACTTTTGTAGTTATTCTTTGTAACAGTAAAATACAAAATCATTAACAGGCCTAAGGTCATCTAAGACAAAGGTCAAACCACATCTGTAGGTCATTAATTTACTTAACAGATCACTTGAGTCTCAGTATATATGTCCCATATATGTCCAGTAGCTTGGCTCTGATTAATAGACTCCCCTATCTTAACTTAAAATGTCCCAAGCCTTTAGACAAAGCTTCATTTCTTTAACCAATTACAAATCAAACACTCTTTAAATCCACCTATAACCTATAAGCCCCAGCTTGAAGAGGTCCTACTTTTTCAGACCAGACCAATGTGTGCCCTCCATGTATTGATTTATGACTTTACATATAATTCCTATCTCCCTAAAATATATAAAACCAAACTGTAACCCACTTACTCAAGGCTTCTTGAACATGTCTCTCCAGGCCATGGTCACACATATTTGGCTCAGAATAAACCTCTTTAAATTATTTCACAGAGTTTGGGTTCTTTTCCATTGACAATTTGTTGGTATCATGTGTCTGTGGGTTATGTGGAAGAGGGAAGAAGAAAAAAGAGAACTGTAAAAAAAAAAACGCAGCTGTATAAGCCAATGGATAATTAGCATAGGTTAAGGAATCAAATATTTAACTGCAAATGATATTCTTAGGAAGAAAAATGTTTGATCAGTTGAGCACATGGGAGCTAAGAGGGGGTGGGATGGGCTGGAAGAACTCTGATTAATTAGCTTGGAAATCCTTAAATTAGTAACTAATGAAAAACAAATTTGCTTGTTTCTCTCCTCATTAATTTGTATTATGTGAAGGAAATTACATTGACAATAAACAGTTAAGAACTGAACATTTTGTTAAAACAGAGGATACAACTGTGTTATTAAATAAATACACAGCAGTCTCTCTCAATTAGTTACTGCTGATAAAGTGCAGTGAGATTCCTAGATGAAAGGTGCTATAAAATATGTTATTATCATTCTCATTGTGGTTAAAATGACCACAAATGAAAAAGATATACATGCTACACAGGAATGCACGTATGAACAAGCCACCATCTACATTTAAAAAGTTGATGAAAATGATTGTCTCTTGGTTCAAAGGGTCTGAAAGTCTCCCCTGGGAGAGTGACAAATATATATGCTAGTTCTGCACAATACATCTCTAAGGGCCATTCTGGGGTTGGTTAAGGCCCATAGGGGTCAGAGAGAACTGGTTGACAGCTTTGTTTTACACTGAAATTTTTCTGCCTCCTGCCCAGCACCTGAATGGAACCAACAGGGATTCTGATAAATGCACCAGGAGGATGGGAAGTCTGGTTAGTATCACTGCGCTTCTGAACCCCTGGAGAGGCTGAAAAGGGAAACTCCCATCAATTCCCAGAGTCTAGTCTTTGAAAGACCCTGGAAAGAATCTGGAGTCTGCCTGGAAGGGTTCTAAGAGTGGATCTCCAATAATAAAGCAGCAAAAAGACCAGGATGAGTGGGGTGCAGAAAACAGATGCAGACAGACGTGAGGGGCTCCAGGCGCAAGGGGACACAAAGGCAATTTTGTCTTTGAAGAAAGGTATAATTTTGGGATTGTGCATTCTCTCTCTTACTCTCTCTCTCTTTCTGTGTATGTGTGAGAGAGCACGTGTAGTGTGAACTGCAGGGTTTTAGCAGAAACTTCCCTTCTTTGCAAAGTACTCTTAAGGATAGCATGAGAGGAGATAGGGCCTATTGGTTTCATGAAAAAAGAAAGGAAACAAATAAATGAAAGCATAAAGTTGGATGTAAACAGCAAATAAACTCAGGGCATTTATAGAGCAAGGAATTCAGCAGTCGTCAGAAGTCAAGATATGGAATCAATAATCAGGACTTTTAAAAGGCCATACAATTTTGTACCAATAGCTGCAGGATTGCAAGGCAACATGAAACTATTGACTCACACGGTTGTCACCGTAACCCTTTCCCTTTGCATTTGGGTAAAACGGCTCCCTTTCGGCTGGCCCGAGTCTATGCCGCTTTTGCCTCAGGAAGCGTGTTTGCAGTGATCAAGGATGGTTTTTTTTGGATTAACACTGAATAGACTCTGAGCAAGGCAGACAGCACATGGGGCTTTGATTCACAGCAGGAGGCTGAGTGAGCAGGCCGGCCACTCCCAGGCGGCCATTCCCCAGGGCTCTGCACCTCATTGTGGGCTGGCCTTGGGATGTCCTCTGAGTATTAAGAAACAGTGAAAGCAAGAAACACAAATGTATCCGTGCTGCAACCTAATGCTCAAACTGAAAATGTAAAGGGGGAGGCTATTCAAAATGGAGCTGGGGGGAGAAATCGGTAAGAAAGTGTAAAGAGTGCAGCACAGGCAACTAGAGATGGGGATGGGCCGTACGAGTGGTGACTCTCAAGGTCCCTTCTACACGTGGGTTTCATAATTCCACAATTTTCCGAGGAATAGGAGGAAAAATATACAAGAGTATGAGGAAAGCAAAGAACATAAGAAAAATCAGAGATTTAAAAATAGTTAATACTTAATTTTTACTTTCTATAAGACAAGTACTGGGCTATACATGATTTTTAGTCTTTAATTCGTACCACAACCCCATTGAGAGTGGATCTCCAGGAATAAAGTGTCCATGAGGCAGGCACTGCTCTTCTCTCCTTCTCACGGAGCAAGAAACTGATGCTAAAGACAGTCACTCTCCCCAGAATGCACAGTTGGAGAAAAAACCCTAAATCTGTCTCACTGTGAAGTCTTCACTCCCACTACAAAGCAGTACTGTTCCCTCCAAATACGGACTGGAAAAGAAAGGGAAGAGTTGCATAAGTTAAAAGTCAAAGAGCAAAAGAATCAGGAGGTGAATGTTCTCAGGCTCTGAGAGTTTTAGGAGATGAATTAGAGTAAAATGTTAGCCATTAATAAGAAAGGATCGCAAAATTGTTCGAATTAACTCTCAGGGCAAACATTTTCCTGCTCAATGTCTGTTCCCCCACATAGTGGAAATAACCAGCTTTATTGAATTGGACCTTTACTGAGCGGCAAGGGGAATATAATTGGGTGGAATTGTCTCCTTACAACTTGGGCGGTGGCCACCGATGGAAATGGGTGAAGTATCTCCTTTAAATACTATCCATTCTTGAGTCTTCTCCGTGTGAATCATGTAGCTCCATCTTTAGAAAACCAAATTCAGTGCATTGTCCACTTTCCTGGCAGCATGAAACATGCATGAAGGATGTTAATAATTTTTTATTGTTTGCCCTTTATGCTTTGAAATAGAGCAGAAGAGTATGGTAAGTGGTTGGCAAAGTGCCTAAAGCAGACAGACCCTTAAGCAATGTTAATCTTCCTACTCTGCTTTTCCTCAGTCATTCCTCTGACCCAGCGGTCTCTGAAGACTTTTTGATGGCATCACCAAAACAGAAGAAAGGAAGAAAGAAAAATATAAGAATGCGTCGTTGCAGTGGACCCTGTGGTGTTTCACTTAGAGGCACATGAGCCGTGCTGCTGGGAAAATGGGTTGCTGATTCTCATAGCTGCTCCTCTCACTGGGAATTGTCTTTAGCTAAAAGCAGCTGCCTCACTCAAGGTTCCCAGCAGGGAGTTTGTGGCTAATGACTGGTCAATATGGAGACACAATGGTCTAGCCCCCTTCCCTTAATTCAGGAACACTCTGAAGGGCCATTCCAACTCCAGCTCCCAGTAGGCTGAGGCCTCAGCTGCAAACACACTGCGGCGGGTCAGGTTCCCTTCTCCCTCTGCTGAATTCTGCCTCCTCCCTTCCTGGCAGGTGTATCTCTCAAGAGCACGCAGCCTTCTGAATGCAACTCTTCACCTCAGAGTCTGCTTCTAAGGGAATCCAATCTAAGACGATCCCCCTGTATGATCTTATAATACCATATTCAAATATTCTTTCATTATAAAACAGTCCCAAAATAGATATTTAAAATAAATGTGGAAAAAAGTAAATATAAGGTGAAGTTCTAATATTTTCTTCGCACATCTCAATGAATTGTCTTTGCAGCAGCTTCTCCCTTACCCTTATACGCACACATACAAACACACACGAGACTGTTTTATTAAATAAATAAGTGAAAGGTTGTATCTCGAATATTATAGAGAATGTACAAATGATCCTACAGTGTCGTTGGGAAGAAAAAACAGTTTTACAAATAATCAATGTATGGGACCACATAGGGAGGAATTGAGCCATGTGTATAACAACACTTAAAAAGCGAATAAACCAAATACCTGAGGATATCCGTGGGGGTTGAGGTCACTCCAGCTGAGGGAATTATGGAAGGTTTCCTGGGAGAAATAGAAGACAAGGGGGTAGCAGCATTTCAAAAGGAGAGAATAAGGATGAAGCGTAGGTGTTTCAAGAAGGAAACAGGTGAGGAAGATGCAAGGTAGTTTTAGAAAGCAAAGAGCAGATAAACTTCAGGTGTGCAGGGTTTATGGGGGAGAAAGCAGAAGACAAGACTGGGGAGGGGAGGGAAGCAGTCTCATGTTGGTGGGGACGCTGGACTCAAGGCTACAGAGTGTGGTCTCTGCCGAGTTGGCAATGAGGGGCTAGAAAAGATTTCTGAGGAGGTGAGTGGCAGTCTTTCAACAAGATTAGTCTGGCAAGAGTGTGCAAAAATGGTGAGCAGAAACTGTACCTAGAGTACAGAGAATTTAGCATTAAGAGGAAAATAGGTTGGAGATAAATCAAGGAAGAACTAGGGGACATGAGTGAGAATAGAAAGAAAAATGGGCATAAAAAAGACGTCACAGAAGGAAAATCTGCATCATCCAAAGAATAAGAAAAAATACTAAAGAGGACTGGGTTTTAAGTTTTAGTAACTTAATAGGATTTGGGAGCTATCGCCAAATATGAGGACATCAGGAAGAGCTCTGGGGGAAAAGATGGTGTCTTTGTTCTGACATTTGACTTTAGTGTGATCCTGGGACATCTAGGCAGAAATATTTAACAGTTACAGTAGGGCTGGAGATAGGAGGAGGGACAGAGCTAGACATGAATTTCAAAGCCATTTGTATGGTAGTCTTATTTGAGTTCTTGAGAAGGAATGATTCTTTTGGAGGGGGACTTACATGGAAGCAGAGTCTTGGAGAATGGAAAAGCAAGATGGAAGAAGATGGATCTTAGGTGGGGAGGGAAGTGTTAGAAGGTGAGGAGGAAGAGACTCTCAGAACAAGGGCAGGAGCATTGCCAGGGGTCCCGAAAGCTGCAGAAAGTCTAGGAAGAATGAGAAGAAACCATCAGGCGGGATGACTAGGAAGTTATGATAATCTTTCAGAGAATAATTTCAGTTGATTTGTGGGGAGGGAGAAGAGGGCTGTGGTGAGTTGTGTACAATTTTCTTTTCAAGTTTTTCTGTAAATATAAAGAGAAAGTGTGGTAGTGAGAGATGGTGGTGGGATTACAAATAAAGGCATTTTCAAGACAGGGAGGACACGTACTAGGAAGAGGGAGAAAATGATGCTAGGGAGACAAAGCGTGGTAGATCCCTCAAGTAGGAAGCAAGGTCAGCCAGGGTGTGGAGAAAGAAAAGGTGCTTTGAAGATGAGGGCCTCAATCCTCTGAGTCAACAGAAAATGCAAATGAAAAGAGCACAGAGGTGGAGAGATAGTGTCACGGATAGAATGTGCTCCCTCCAAAGTCATATGTTGAAACCCTTCTCCCCAGTGTGAGGGTATTTGGAGATGGAGCCTTTGGGAGGTAATTAGGTCATGAAGGTGGAGCCCTCATGATGTGATTAGTGCTGTTACAATAAGAGATGCTGGAGGACTCACTTGTTCTCTCTCTCCTTCCATCATGTGAGGACACAATGAGAAGATGATCATCTATTATGTAAACGCAGAAGAGGACCTTCACTAGAACCCAACCATGCTGGCATTCTGATCTTAGACTTCCAAGCCTCTAGAACTGTGAGAAATAAATTTCTGATGTTTAAGCCATTTTTGTTGTAGCAGCTAACAAGACTAAGACAGATAGGAGCTGCAGACATGGTCTGAGTTTGCCCAATTTTTACTAGACTTGTACAAATTCCACTATCTGGTATAGAGAGCTTCCACTATAGACACACATGACATATACTTTCTCTTTCTCTCTCTCTCTCTCACACACACACTCATGCACATATATATATATATATACCCCACACAGAGACCAGCTCCCACTGAAACCTAAGTAAATAATTTTAAAAGAGGGAGTGCTTTGACAGCTTGTTGTAAAAGATGAAAAATTAGATTTCTGGCTCTCTGGGTTTCCTTCACTTAAAGACATTGCTGTCAATCTCTTACTGCTCTAAATACCCGCCTCCCTCACTCTGAGCTTCAGCACTGCTAAAGTCCCAAGACAATGGTTTAGGAAATAGAGGAAGACTTGTCTTTCTCCTGAACCCCAGGCAGTGCAAAGCTAGTCTTGTCCTGATGTGAAGGACAGGATCCAGTACTTGAGATCTCAGTGAGCTGGGTGCTCTCTGTAGTAAACACTGTGTGGCCACATCAAGATAAGCTGGAATTTTCACTAGAGAGGGGATTTACTGGTGTTGCAACTGCAGTGCTGTATAAGCACTTTTCCCCTTTATTCCATTACAGATACGGTTGAGTTAGGCCAGAGTAGATGCTTTGGAAGAATTGAGTCTAGAAATCTAAAAAAAGCGAATGGAGACAGCCTATGGATATATGACAGAGGAGCCATCTGGCGGAGAAGGCAAGGCAAAGAATGGAATGGGAGTAGGGAGAAGAAGATCTAGATTCACACTCAACTTGGTGTTTGTCTTGTCTTGAGCCAATAGCTTGCTTCCTTCATGCTTCGATTTTCTCACTGATAACAAAAGGTTAACGATGCCTACCTTGAAAAGTTGTCCTGAGGATTGGAAGGAAGAACACCTGGCACATGGTAGGTGTTCCACAATGATTGTGGTGGGAGGAAACAGCCAAGTAAAAGCTGAAGGCAGTGCAATGAGAGAACAATGTCTTTAGTGGAATTCTGCTTGTTGGAACAAGAAAGCCAGAAGAAAGAGAGAGAGATCATGTTAGCCACACAATTTAGGGTTGGGCAAACATGAATTTGACCTAGATGATAATAGAAAAAAGTCAATGAAGTGCCCAGAGGAGTGGAAAAATAAAGATTATCATAGCAGCAAGTACTAAAATATGATTGGAGTTTCTGAGAACTCTGGCCAGATTTCTTTTAAATAATTTGTAGGTTGTTAAATTATTTGTGAATGGCTGAGACAACAAAAATGTTTTGGTGCTACATTCATTCGCATTTGGCAATCTCTTCACAATCTCCTGAAGGAGAACAGATGCAGGCAGGGAGGGCTAATGAGGAAGAGTACAGTTTCCAGATGTGTGGCCCTCAAGGTACAGAAAGACAATGTAGCCATAAGCAGGGCAAGACAGCAATAGAATCACTTTGACTTGAACTGAAGAATCTATCTTGGTTGGAGAACTTAAAGACCTTGGGAGACAATGAGTCACCACATCCTATTTAATATACACAGAAAACCTGGAACAAAATCAATTCCGCAGTGGAAACTGGTCAGTTACCTGGAGAATCATGAAGTGAGGAATGCTTCTTATTCAAAAAGCAGATGATGTTATTCTCCAAAAGCCAGGCATAAGCAAGGAGAGGCAATTAAATTTTTCTATGTCCTCTGGAGACTGCTTCAAACTCTTTGGTTAACTTACTCCGGTAATTTGCTGAAACCACTGCTGATATATTTCATTTGTAACCCACCATATATATCATAGCTCCAACAGTGGACATTGCGGAAAACTCACACCAACGCACAGGCACGCAGATACTCACCAGGTTGCATACACACATGCAACCCATGCACGCCCTGGGTACACTAGAAACACGCTTTGGAAGGATGGGGAAGGGACTTAGAACACACAGAGGAGAGAATAAACAAGGAACTTTCTTCCTTTATCTTACACCATATCCCTTCTTCCTCATTTAAGTGGACTTCCTACCCCTATCCATGCAGCTTGGTGAGACCCGGAGGTGTCTAGAGGATCCTCCTCCTTGAATTGCTGCTAGGCACAGGGCTTGTGCCTGATCCTGGTGACTGGCTACTCCCACTAATATGGAGGTGCTTCTAAAGAGAGAAATTTGGTCAACATCAGCCATCACTGTCCCCATCCCTAAGCAACAGTGCTGATCCTGACACACATTCACATAGGCTAGATCTAATACTGCCGTGATAGGGGGCTGAACGCCTAGTCAGGGACAAACAACTTGTAACTTTTATCCCTGGTAAGCTTGGCAAGGCCTAGCACCTTGAAAGGAGCCACAGCCAATTGTATAACGTCTTTCACCGACTGCCATTTGGGTACCAAGGACCTGGGACAGAAATACCTCAACATCAGCAGAGATGTCCTGTCTTCGAAAGAGTAATAATAATTAACAATAACAACAAAAATTTCACTTGAAATAATAGCCAAAGTCCTGAATGGCCTACAGCGCCCTCCAAGAGCTGGCCCGTGCTACTATATCCCCTCACTCAATAGGCCCCAGCCACGCCAGCCTCCCTGCTGTTCTTTAAACACTTCAAGCACATTCGATCCAACCATTTCCTCTTCCTGTAGCTCTCTTCTCCTAGATATCCACCAGCTAAACTCCCTTGCCTCCTTCAAGTCTTTGCTCACCTTTCACCATCTCAGACCCACCCTGACCACTTTATTTGCTGTCACCTGCCTGGTCCCTACCGGCATTCCTGATCCTCTTATCCTACTCTGCATGAGCGTTTTTCCATAGCGCCCATCATCATATAATCTGCATGTACACTACTTATTTATTATGGTTATTATTTGCCTCCAGGAATTTTTTGTTTTATTTATGGATATATCCAAATGCCTCTGGCACATAGTAGGTGCTTAGTAAATATTAGCTGAATAAGTGAAAGTACCTAACTTTGTGGTAGGCACAGTTCAAAGAGCTTTGTAGTTATTTAAATCTCACAATAACCTGTACTGTTATTATTCTGGTTTTACAAATGAGGAATCGAAGGCACAGAGATGTTAACTAACTAGCCCAAGATTCCCCTACTACTAAGTAATAGACCCACAGTTCAAACCTGTGCAGTGTTTTTCCAGAGCTCACACTGAACTGCCTCTCAGGGAGCCCATCGAGAAGCCCAGGCCTAAAGGGAAAAGGTTCTCTTCAGAAGGAGGGAGTATATTTTCCTGCTTGCTATATAGCAAAATGATCCTAGACACTCACAGAGATTCTGTTACTGCAAAGGGATTTTAATAATACTTTCAGAGTCTTGTAGCTAGGATGAAGATTGAATATGCTAATAACTGTAAATAGCAATTCCATTTACTGAGTGTATTAGTGAGTCTCTAGATTCAACAGGTATTAAAATATGCTAATATGGTTACTGAAGAAATTGTTGACCCCAAAGGGTTCAATTTGGAGCAGCAAACCAATTATCTCAACCAAAAGTTACCTGCTTGCTTTTTGATATGTTGATGACTTAAAATGTGAACCATCCATTTATTAATTTCTGCTTGTTAAATTGGAAAAATCTGTGCCATATTATTTTTAATTGCATCAATTAAAATGAGAGTCACATAGATAGCATGAATGTCATTGTATGCTTGTAATTAATCAAACACTGAGAAAAAAGGGCCACTAAGAGATTAACATTATAAAACACATCAATAAATAAGAGAATATTGTGGATTTTTAAGGCTCATGTTGTAAAATAATATCCACAGACAGGATTACCTAATAATTGAGATCATGTTTAAGGGGAAGAAAACCCAAGTAGCTCTTCCTTATTTTTTCAGATTACAGTACAAGATTTTTCATTATGCACTTATTATTATATAGTTTATACTCTGGGTTCATTTTCTTGCCCTCAGTAATGGTACAGCACCAACACTATAGGAATCTAGTGAATCTAGGGTATATACCTTTGAGTCTGACTTCTTTCACTCAGCATGATGTTTGCAAGATTCACCCATGTGATATGTTTAGTGGTAGTTTATTCATTCATTTTTATGTGTAGTATTCCATTTTGCAAATATGCTACCATCTCTACATCAATTTATGGTTGATGGATATTTGAGTTGGAGCATTATGAATATACCCCTATAAATATTTTCATACATGTTACTTAGCATACATTTGTATGCATTTCCATTGTATTAATATTAAATATATATACTCAGAAAAAGAATTTCTAGATGACAGGTAATACATATGATTTGCTTTAGTTGATGCTACCTATGTCCCAGAAGTGGTCCTGAGACCAAGATTTGAGCGCCAATAGTTTCATTAGGCAGTGATCCCAGGACTGGCAGTGGAAATGGAGACAAGGGAAATGAAAGAAAGCCCTTAATGTATTAGCAAACAAGTTACCACGTGAACAACTGGAGCTTAATAGTACATGTCTGAGATATTCCAACCGAGGGGTGGAGAAACTAAGATATTTCCCTACCAAATTCCCATCTGTCATTGGTTGGGAGACGTGTTGGGGGTGGGAAGGCATTAATTCTCCGGCATTGCTGGCTTGCCTGCAATATAAAGTTCTCAGGCAGGGAGCTAGAAGCGAGGGTAACTGGTAGCCTTCAGCATGTAGAGCTGGTGCTGAGAAGATGGAGGCCAACAGTATCTACAATAGTAGCTGAACTGAAAAAAAATAGGAAAATCCCTATGTGGCAAAAATGAAGAGAGAAACCAAGTCAAAGCAGTAATCAGGAGGTGACAGCACTGCCCACATGAGTTTCAGAGCAGATATGGGCTCTCAGGCTAGGGCCTGGGAGCAAAAGACATGAGCTTGGGCCTGTGTGAGGATGGAAATGAATTCCTTGTGTACAACCTTGAGCCTGAAGAGCTACCTTGCTACCTTTTTCATAAAGTGGGATCTAAAAACTTTGTCCACCAGAAACAAAAAGAAGCTTGCCGTTTGTCCAGGGCTTTAGCTGAGGAGGGGGGACAATTGTTCTATGAGAAATTAAAACCCCCAGGCCTGGGCTGCATGTGGATGTGAGGCCTGGACTAATACTGTCTTTATGACACAAGAGTATTAAGCCAAAAAATTAGCATCAAACACTGTTGACACTCCTGGAAAAAGTGAGTCTGAAATCACTGTCATTATCAGGCAGATTCCTGCTGGGGTAACTGAGGCTCAATTCCACCAGGAAACTTTGGGAGGTCGCGTAGGACCCACCTCAGAGTTATCCCAGTCGGGGGTGGAGGTAGGAATGGGTTGGGATATTTACCTATTAACTCCCTTAAGTCATTAAGGCCACCTCCTAGGGGATATTAACTCCCCAGCTCTTTTATTCTGCCCCATGTACAGGCCAAGCAAGTTCTACCTCCTAAAGGAAGTCTTCGGACAAACAGTCATGGATGATTTCTGTTGGAAACTGCTTGGCTAGAGTGCATGGCAATGGTGAGTGCTGAGAAGATACAGGCAGGCCACCAACAATGTCTTCTACGTGACCAACTATTATAGTTTACATTCCCACCAGCTTCATATTTTTGTCAACAATTGGTATTTCCCCCTTTTCAAAAATGTAAGATAGTCTGGTGAGTGACTGTAATATATTATTAAGCTTTATTTTGCATTTTCCTAATGATGATTAATGAGATAGAGAATCTACTCATATGAAGGCTGGTCATTGGATATTCACTATTGTGAAGTGACAATTAAATCATTTACTCATTTTTCTTTCTGGTTGTTGATTTGGAAGACTTCTTTATATTTTCTGGAGATGAGTCCATCCTTTCCAGCCATATTAATTGCAAATATCTTCACCTGCCTTAGAGCTTATCCTTTTACTCTCTAAATGGTGTCTTTGATGAACAGAAGTTCTTAATTTTAATTTGCACAAGTAATTAATAGTTTCCTTTATGGTTTGTGCATTTTGTATTCTGTTTAAGAATATTTTCCTACTCAAAGGTCATGAAAATATTTCCCTTTGACATTTAAATTTGTAATCCACCTGGAAGTATTTTTATATATGTGTATAGGAGGTATCAAAATTTACTCTTTTCAGTGTAGACATCCAATTGGCCCAGGACCGTTTATGAGAAGATCAGTTTTTCCTTCACTGCACTCACCCATAGTTTAAAGAATTTTGGTTGGCAATTACTTTCTTTCAGTACATGAATAGTATCTTTCCACTGTCCTGGATTTTATCTTTCCTGTTGGAAAGTGAGTGGTAAGTCTTACAGGTAATATGTCTTTTTGTTATTGTAGCTGTTTTTAAGATTTTCTCTATCCTTGTTTTCAGAAACCTTACTATGATGTGCCTAAATGTAGTTTTCTTTGTGTTTACTTTGTATTGATGCTACAAATCTTGACAAGATCTATAGGAGGTAAGGATTTTCTTTAGCTTCTAGTAGGCACTTAGAGAGGGTCTCAACTAACTGAGGCTGGGTTTTACCCTTCATAGGCCTGGTCTATTTCCAGTTTGCCTATACTCATGTGTCCTGCTCCTTCAGGTTGATGAAAGTTTGGGTGTTTTCCATCGCTCCTCCACCCTGGCTAGCCTTGAACTCCCATTTTTATCTCCCTAATCCTGTGAAACCATTGAAAGCTCTACTCATATTTTGTTTCTTAGCAGTTACGTTCTACTTGTCTTTTCATTCTCTTTACCAGTGGCACTTACAAATCAGTAAGTTCCTCAAGGGGAACAAAATGTAGAACGTTGAATTTATCTTGAGCTTCCCTTTTCTCCACAGTCTTTAACCCTAAGTTCTGGCATTTTAGTAACTTCCCGATGAACTTCAAACAGTTTTTTGAGCCTTTTTTTTTTCTTTTTTGGTATTTTATCCAGGTTTTCTTCTTGTTCTTGGTGGAAGTATTGGTCTGCTGCAAGCTAGTTCCTCATGGCCAGAAGCAAAAGTCTTAGTGGTATTTTACATAGCAAACTTTGGTAACAGATATTTTTAACCAGCACTGCCATGCATTTTCAATATAATAGCTGATGTTCCTAATTTCAAACTGGCGACATTGTGATCCTAATGTGTCTTATTATGACTCATCAAAGATTAGATTAAAATAAAAAATAATTTTAGTGTTTAATGCATTTAATGAGTTTTAGTTCATTTCATAGGTAATCTGCGAATAGCATATATGAGAATTTGCCTTGAAAATATTCCTGTCAAGGTCTTCTCTCATTTGCCATACGTGGCACAATCCTGAAGAATCAGTTCTGCCATATGAGCATTTGAGTATGTCTAAAGCTGCTTCTTAAGAGATGGCTTGGTCCTCCTCTCTGCACTCTAGAACTTTTATGTAGAAGAGGGACACTTTCCATCTGGCTAAGCAAGAACTCATGGTAGGCTATTTAGTTTTTATACAAAAATATCATCTTTGCTAACATGATGCTTGGAATCTAAAGTGTATGACTCACCTAGTCATGCATTGTTTGCTTTAGAGCTCTTGTTTAAAACTCAGCTGAGACAACTGATATTCAGGAGGAATTGTCTAGGGACATGCCAATTGTTTATTTCTAGTTACGGGATGGAATTACTTTGGGAGCACACACACACACACACACACAGGAGCATACATACACACACACACACACACACACACACACAGGAGCATATACACACACACATACACACATACCTGGGACGCTCCTCAGTCTAATCGAATTAGAACATCTTGGAATTTTTCAGAAGCACTTGAAGTGATTCTAATAGCCAGCCAGGTATTTTAAAATAACTTTTAGATCACTAGGAAACTGCATATCTAAATTATATTAATTTTGTTCTTGGGAGATATATCTTTACACAGCTATGATTTCATGTTCTACTGCCACCTTTTATAGAAGGTGAATGTAAGAATACGAATGTGACCAAGAGTTTATACCATCTGTAAAGCCATTTTGGCAATATTGTCCATCATGTGGTTCAATCTTCCTTATATAAAGGACAGTTTGCATTCACCAGGAGTCCCTTATGTGGCTTCGACCACCTCCTATACACTGATGACTCTCAAATGCCTATCTTGGGGCCAGGCTAGTGGCTCATGCCTATAATCCTAGCACTCTGGGAGGCTGAGGTGGGAGGGTCACTTGAGGTTAGGAGTTTGAGATGAGCCTGAGCAAGAGTGAAACCCCATCTCAAAAGAAAAAAAAAAAAATTGCCTATCTTGGCCCAGGCCCCTCTCCTGAGCCTATGGCACAACTCTACCTGGTTTTGCCACAGACTGTGCAAGCCTGACGTGTGCAAATTAAGATCACTGTTAATCACTGTTAAAAATCCCACTTCCATCAAAATCTGATGTACCTTTGATTCATTTGGTGAATAGAATCTTCAGTTACCCAAGACAGAACCTGGGAATTGTCAACACTTTCCACACTCACCCCCACGACCAATCTGGCATCTAAGTTCTACCCCTTTGATGTCTCTCACATCCACCCCTTTCTCTACTCCCTTCTATCTCCTAGGTTCAGGCTCATCATTTCTAACCTGGATTCCTGCAAGACTTCTTTCTTACTTAACATTTTTTTTTTTTTTTTTGAGATAGAGTCTCGCTTTTGTTGCCCGGGCTAGAGTGAGTGCCATGGCGTCAGCCTAGCTCACAGCAGCCTTAGACTCCTGGGCTCAGGGGATCCATCTGCGTCAGCCTCCCAAGTAGCTGGGACTACAGACATGCACCACCATGCCCAGCTAATTTTTTCTATATATTTTTAGTTGTCCAATTAATTCCTTTCTATTTTTAGTAGAGATGGGGTCTCACTCTTGCTCAGGCTGGTCTCCAACTCCTGAGCTCAAACAATCTGCCCACCTCAGCCTCCTAGAGTGCTAGGATTACAGGCGTGAGCCACCGCGCCCGGCCCTTACTTAATTTTTATGGTTTCATTTTTTTAATCCATTTCCCACTATTTCCAAAATCAACCTTCTGAAATAAAAACCTGATGATATCATTCTCTTATGACCTTCCAAGGTCATAAGAGATAAGATTTAAGTTTTTTTGATTACATAAAAAACTCTTTATAATCTCCTTCCTGCCTAACTCCTCTTCCTCATCTCACAGCTTGCTTTTGCCTTGTCCTAGAGTAAGTCACAATCTCAAGTCCAAGCCTCTCACCTAGGTTTTTCTGTTTGGAATGTTCTTCCCTCCATTCTTGCCTGGGAAATTCAGTTGGACATTCATAATTCAACTCAGGAATCACCTCTTCCTGAAACCTTCCCTGCTAGGAGGGCCTATGGTCTCCTCTTCCATGTTCCCGAACAGCAGTGCTTGCCTTATCACACTATATCCATGTTGTCTGTTTATGTACCTTTCACTTAATCTATAAATTCTTTTAAAGCAGGGATTTTGGCTTTATTATTAGGTCATTAAATATGAAACATCTGATTTTGAATCAAAAGTTTAGTTTATTATATCTCAAACAAGAAGCAGAACAATTGATCAAAGTATCCACCTAAATTATCAACACAGTTTTGCCATCTTTTTTTTATATTAATCACAACTTTTTTATTTCAAAATATTGAGGGGGGGGAAATGTTTTTGGTTATATAGATTGCTTCTGTAGTGCTTGAGACCCTGTGATAGGTACGCCTGTCACACAAATAGTGTTCATGGTACCCACTAGATAGGTTCTTGTCCCTCCACTCCTTCCTCCCCAACCTGCTTGATTTCCACTGTGTTTTACTTCCCTCTGGGTGCATGTGTGCTCATCATTTAGTTCCAATTTAATAGTGAGTACATGTGGTGTTTGTTTTGCCATTCTTTAGACACTTCTCTTAGTACAATGGTCTCCAGTTTCATCCAAATTTTTGTAAAAGATATTGATTCATCTTTTTTTAATGGCTGAGCAGTTCTCCATGGTATACATATACAACATTTTGTTAATCTACTCATGAACTGATGGGCACTTGGGTCGATTCTACATCTTTGCAATTTGTGAATTGTGCTGCAACGTGTCTTTTTGATGAGAAGTCTTTCATTCTTTTAGGTAAATACTCGATAGGTGTATTACTGGATGGAATGGCAGACATACTTGCAGTTCTTTGAGGAATACCCATACTGTTTTCCATAGAGGTTTTAGTAATTTCAATCAAACGAACAGTGTGCAACCATTCCTTTCTCTATTCATCCACACTAGCATTTATTGATTTTGGATGTTTTAATAAAAGCCATTCTAACTTGAGTAAGGTGATATCTCATTGTGGCTTTAATTTGCATTTACCTGATGATTACTGATGTTGAGCATTTTTTCATATGTTTCTTGGCCATTTGTCTTTCCTCTTTTTTTTTTTTATTTCAGGGTATTATGAGGGTACAAACATTTTGGTTACACTTTATGTCTTTGCCTCACCCAAGTGAAGGTTAAAGGCATGCCCTTCCCCCCTACAATGCTCCCCATGGCCTTTAGTTGTGGGTTTACCCCCCATCCCTCTAATCCCTGGAGAGTATTACTGCCATGTGAGCACCCTAGTGTCGATCAGTTAGTACCAATTTGATGGCGAGTACAAGTGGAGCCTATTCTTCTGATCTCATGGTACCTCACTTTGGATAATGGGCTTAAGTTTAATCCAGGAAAGTATAAGGTGCTAGATCACTGTCATTTCTTATGATTGAGTAATATACCATTGTATACATATACCAAATTTTAATAATCCACTCATAAATTAACGAGCACTTGGGTTGTTTCCACATCCTTGCAATAGTGAATTGTGCCACCATAAACATTTGGGTGCAGATGTCTTAATCATAGAATGTTTTTTGCTCTTTTACATAAATGCCTAATAGTGCTATTGCTGGATCGAATGGTATTTCTATTTTTAGCTCTTTGAGGTATCTCCAAATTCTTTTCACAGAGGTTGCACTAATTTTCAGTCCCACCAGCAGTGTAAGAGTGTTCCTGTCTCTCCACATCCTCGCCAGCATTTGCT